>JAFVLL020008745.1:0-12500 GCA_021397915.2 Tor tambroides
AGAAATGCTGCCATGGCAACTATCTGAAATAAGTTTTTATAATTTATTTGATGTCAGTTAATGTTTATTTTATTTCAAGTAACAAAGAAGTTTTTAATTTTAGTTTCAGATGTAGTTAACTAAAATTATTGTTTATTGTTTTTTTTATTCTGTTTGAATTCATATAAATCAATTTTTAAAACCATGTTAAAACTTTAATTCTTTGCTTTTATTATTGTGATTTTTATGATTAGTTGAATTCCTTTTTATGGAAAGCACTTTGAATTATCACTGTGTATGAAATGTGCTACATGAATAAACTTGCCTTGCCTATAATAACCCTGTGTTTAACACTTTGTTATTGATGTTTGTCTCAAATAAAACATTTTTATTTACAAATATCATACAGTATATGTGAATTAAATTTATGTGAGAGACTACTGCATCAGATCAGCTCATAAAGATGCTGAGTTAAATTACTGTAATCAATTATATTTTACAAATACTATACGAGCACAATCCCCTACATGTGTCTTAGTTGACAGTATTTCAGCAGAACAGGGCTATCTGAGGACACATGCCGAATCTCATTCATTTCCAGTGCTAGAGGGCGCTGTTACTATTATTTTACACTATAGCTACTGTAACCACTGGCATGTTTACTGACGCTTTAAATGCAGTGTGTGTAAAACAGATAATCAGATCAATCACTTTCACTCTGTTATCAAACTGAACCAGCAGACACAATTCCTCAGATACTCTCTTGTCATATTATAGAGAGGGAAAGAGGAGACTTTAACAGATGTATGTAAGCACTATGTTTAACTCTGTAAGTGAACACACAAACACACACACACACACACACACACACACACACACACACACACACACTTCCTTCCTGAACTCCTGGCACAGTAACACACGCTTCCTCGGCGCTCTTTCACCTGAAGAGGATGTGTGGGCTTTGCCTTTCAGTGCCAAACAATTGAGAATCAGACTCCTTCAGAACAGCAGTGAGCTACAGTACTGCGCTGCTATCACAATGGAAGCACACACAGTAAAACATACAATGTATCAATACTAACTTATGAATGGAAAGCTAGCTTTTCATCATTCTGTCAGAACACCGTGAACATATTTTCCATAAAACAAAGTGGGGAGAGAAAAGTCAGAAGGTGAGGAGGCCCATACATTAATAATAATAATAAACACACTTTACACAATTCTCAGTTTCTGTCCTCAGACTCCCTGCTGGAAAACAGACTCATTATTATAATCAATAAAACATCTAGAATTGTGATTTGTAAAGCATCGGCAGTAGAAAGAAGAGAAACATTCATGAGCACATTATCACAAATATAAAGGGAGTACAGTAGAGTACATAGGGGACACGGGGCTAGTTGTCACACTCCTGTGAATATTTCTCTGGGTTTGTTTTCAAAAGTCATTTCTGTCACAACAATCTCTGTATTAATAGTGTATTATATGCCATTTAAAGGCTTTTAAACAGAAAAGCTTTTAAGATATAAAATGTGAAACTTCCCCTAATTGACCCTTTTCATTTTCCTGGGGTTCTGAGAAACATAAGTCATCACAGATGGGTAAACGTCTATGATGATGAACGGGAGATCATAGCAAAGATTGTTTTTTGTGTTCTCATTTGCTCCAAAAGCAAAAAATAAATAAATAAATAAATAAATAAAAATAAATAAATAAGTAAATTAATTAATTAAAATAAAATAAAATAAAAAAGTAAATAATAATAAATAAATAAATAAGTAAGTAAATTAATTAATTAAAATAAAATAAAAAAGTAAATAATAATAATAATAATAATAATAAATAAATAAATAAAACCAGAGTAAAGAGTTCACAAAACATGACACCTTGCCCCAAATTGACACTCATGATAAATACTCCTGTTCTGACACTTGTGTTAATGTATGTCAATGCGTTTTTATTGTTTATTTGCGTTTAGACATTGTAAAGAGGGTTTTGATCAAGGTGTTAGTGAAAACAAGAAATTGTGAACAATTAAAAGCGTATAACTGGCAAGTTACATCTTTTATTCTTTATTTTATAGGAACATGGTATTATAAAGGTATCAAGCCTCTGTGTAGCTATATGTGTGTATGTAAGAAAGAAAGAAAGAAAGAAAGAAAGAAAGAATCCATTGAAATGATTGTGCTCGCATCTTTTTTGCTTCATTGTTCACATTTGTTTCAGAGCTGATAGTAAAACTGTTCCATTAAATCATGATTTATAAATGTATAATGACACATTTCCTATATGCAATATATGTGCATTATATAGATCATTTGTATTATGTAATATTGTGTAATATTGCATATATATATAACACCGGCTCGCTGATCATGTCATGAAGACAGTAAAATGTGACCATGACTGAACACTTTCAGCTCATACACATCATCCATCTATCAAAACCTGCCCATTATGAAGCTTTATGATCACCTACAGGCTCTTTATGAAAATAAACGCTCTTCATAAAGGCTCTTACATCGACACTTAAGACACATTAGGAGTCCTCGCGTGATTTGTCGAGATCAGAGCTTTTAATCTCACGAGACACCGGCCTTTAACACCAATGCAGTCACATTCTCCCTTTATTCTGTTCTTTCCATAAGTGATTGTTTAAAGTGATGAACATAAATGCGCAAGAAACAGCTGTGGCATACTCCCACACACACACACACACACACACACACACACACACACAGAGAGAGAGAATCTGGCAAAGCGGTGCAAAATTCATCCCATTTTACAGGAGCCATTCAGTTCTCTAATGATGCATGCTGTCTCCATAAGGACAGTGCATTCACCTCATTCACTCACACACACACCCGAAGCGCGATATGCTCCTGTGTTTACAGCTATGCACATTATAATAACAACAGTAATATCAGTAATAATACACACTGCTCTTCTCATCAGCATTACAGAAGCGCTCAGTCTGCGCATATCTCAAAAGCTGCGTTTAAATGAACTCAAGTCATTCTCAAATGATGTCATGTTTCTAAATCAGTCCTCTCACCCTCCCGTTAAACAGCGGCTCCTCATCTCAAACTCATATTTCAGTGAAATGAGCTGAGGTGAACCTCCTTAAGAGCAGAACTTACGGTCATCTTCTCAGCGGGGCTCGCGGCTCTCAGGACATGTTCGCAGCGCGGACTGAAGCTCCAGACGCGCCCGAGCGGAGACCGTCCGCGGTGTAAGTCATGGCGGATCTCCGCTGCTTCAACCCCCCGGCGGCTCTCCAGCGGCCAGACGAGATAACACAAACCCTCCCTCTGCTCTGAGGAGCTGTCTCAACACCTACTGAGCTGCCTAGCTAGACAGCATCTGTGACGCGCTCCGAATCAGCTGAGCGAGGGAGGGAGTCCGCGTCGCGTAATAACGCAACTGTGCCGCCAAACGCTGAACGCCCAGAAACGCTCTACATGGAAAACACGTTGTCGCTATGTTCCCCAAAATATAACCCTAAAACACTACAGACTAATAAAACACCCAAATTCGTTGTTCAAGTTATCCAAAAAGGCTAAATTATCCCCTTATTTTGTCCATATCTATAATAGCCAAACATGTTGTTACTCCATTAGGTAACACTTTATTTTAAGGTGTCATAATACAGAGTAAGTACCTAATTAAGTACTTAGTAGTAGCTGTTGTACTTACATGAAACAAAATGTATTTATCATGTAAATAAGTTATGGAACAGTCTGTAATTACAGTTTGTAATTATGTAGATGTAATAGGCAGCTAATGTTACACATATGTAACACACCAAGTCTGTTACACCGCTACTAGTACACTTAAGTGCAATCTTGATACACTTTATTTTAAGTAGCTTATGCCTGTGTACTTACATTTATAATTACGTTGTATAATGTCTGCAACACATGTAACAATCTTTTGGTTACATAAGTAGCTGTGTAACACACTCGGTCTGTTACATATGTGTAACAGTAGCTGCCTATTACATCTACATAATTACAAACTGTAAGTACAGGCTGTTCCATAACTTAGTTACATGGTAAGTGCATTTTATTTCATGTAAGTACAATGGCTACTACTAAGTACTTAACTAGGTAATTACTCTGTATTATGGACACCTTAAAATAAAGTGTTACCCTTGCTTATATTGACCAAAAATATAGCATCCGCTCTAACGCCCCAAAATACTCCCATCTAAAGGTGGTCATGTGTCCTATATGGGTCATTACTTGGTCATTATTCATTTGTCCAGCCTTAGCCAATAAGAGAAGGGTTCATGCTCTTCTACTGGATACACATGGAGAAGCACAGTGGCTTTTGTATGATCGTGTGATTTTGCATGATTTGTCTAGACCCCAGTGATGGGTAGGTTTGGGGGCGGGGTTAGGTGTAGGTCAATTGTACAAACTCATACGAATTGTGCAACTCGTAAAATACATACAATTTAGCAAAAAATGCAAGAATTTGTACAAATTAGCCACCTGATAAAATATGTACAAATTGCCGTGAGATCAGGTTGTTCATTCAGTATTTTGCTGTTTTTTTTTTTTTAATCTGTTGAAATTTATTAAGTGAAAATAGTTTCCACACCAAATTATTTGTCAGTGCATGCTGATCCAGACCAGTTTTCAAACTGCTTCTTGATGACACACAATGCTTTATGCTTCAGCTTCTTTTCATTTACAGAATCTCACCATTTTTTTCTGAACTGTACGTTATTCTATGTTAATTACCTGTTTATAGCTGCTGCACACGGGAAGGAGTATTGTACTGCAGTATTGAATATCAGCACATCTGGTATTATGTCTGATTGACGGCCGTGCCAATATTAAGTATAACAGCACTCCTTCTGTGATATGGATTGAATATCAATATTCCTGTAGTTCATGCGAATCATGCCTAATTATGTTAATATGCAAATTATGCACTCACATAATATTCAAAAACATAGACATTAAAAATGCTTTGCAAATAGATCTTAAAGTCAGCTTGAATGGAAATAAACCATATCTATTTCCAAAATGAATGATTTATCCATGCATTTCTATCTTTGAGTTTGTAATTTTTAATTAAAATTTCATAACTAGAGCTTCCAGTCTTTTCTCTGGTGACGTATGCTGGACTACTCCAGACATTTAGTCTGCTTAAACCCTGCTTAAACTTTCTCAAATTCAACATCAAGCCCGCATTCAGATGTGCAGCTCTCCATCAAATCAACAACCGATGGATTGAATCAAGTCCCCACCCTTTAAACTCTACATTTTTTCCTTTTTGACAATCCATTTCACTCAGCTGTACGTCATAATATAAAACATTTCTGTCACTATTTGCCTTACATCATGACTTTAATCTTCTGTCTGCAGAAGCACTTGAAACAGTTTCTGAGTGAAAAGCAGAGCGCTCAACAAGGTCACCTTCATCAAGCTAAGCATGTGGATGTTCACTTTGAGCAGAAATGCATTAATATCTGTCTTAATTGCTTTACACTGTGGTGCCTGGGCTCTAATCAAAACAGATCAAAAAGAATGCAGCCACGCATTTGAGTTTTAAATGCACAGAGAGATGTGTTTTTATGTAGATCAGACAGAAAGATGAGCACCAGTTTAAAAGGTCTACATTTTTGTGTCATGTAAGGCTCCATTTTGATTAGGACTGTTTAGTAAGTTGCTCAAGTAGACAGCAAGTCAGCACAGTAGAGTTTGAGACACAGCCCGTCTCTCTCTCTCTCTCTCTCTCTCTCTCTCTGTGTTTCTCTCTCCAGGATGAGACAGGACTTCTGAGTCGCAGCTGATATGGTTGAGTTTGACGGCCTGCAGCCTTCAGTGGCTCCCCAGTGTTTTTCACAGCAGTCACTGTGGGCACGAGAGGAAAGACGTCACAGGAACCTCTGCCCACTGCACTCACTGACCCCACCAGCAAACACAGCCGAGACAGAGACAGAGACAGGAATAGCACATCCACTCCCGGCCCAGCAACTTCGCTTCATTTTTGCATGACAACTCAGAGTTAATGCACATCAGAGCTTTTGTTTGGTATTGACTCACTAGATTGAAACAAGATACTATTTAAAGTCACATGAGCTTCTGTGACAGTGGCTATTTTGGGCACATTCTCTGCACTTTCAGACAT
The DNA here is from genome assembly GCA_021397915.2 of Tor tambroides. NCBI lineage: Eukaryota > Metazoa > Chordata > Actinopteri > Cypriniformes > Cyprinidae > Tor > Tor tambroides. Next base: position 6,124 of record JAFVLL020008745.1, read on the forward strand.
TTACTGCAGTGGTTTCCAACCATAGCACTGCACATGGTGGGTGTTTCCCTTATCCAGCTAACCTGATTCAACTCGTCGGCTCATTAGTAGAGACTCCAACACTTCAAACGGGTGTCAGATAAAGAGACATGCAAAACGTGCACTTTGGAAACAGCCAAGCCACTCCCCACATATAGTTTACAATCTAAATGTGAGTGTAGACATCTTAATGATAAATGCCCCATCATCTCCTCTCAACTGAGTGCTTATATGAGGATAAATCCAGAGATCTAGAGGCCGAGATGCATCTGTCCCAAAGAGATTGGGATAATTACGCAAACATAACTGGCTGCACCACTTGCTTTAATCATTTTATGACAGCCCTCTTTAAACAGTGTTGTAAAACAACGACATACTGTACAATTACATTGTTATTGTACTTTGTATATTTTTGGCAAATTGGTACTTTCTTGAGTATTTAAATTTGTTGAAACATATACTTAATTCACTACAATTTTACAGAATGAACACACAGCAAACACACACACACACACACACACACACTGGTATTCCTATCATTATGGGTTCAGAGATGTATGTTAAAATGCTAAAATACATCAGCTGCATTTGTTATGTGAGCAGGGATGAGACGAAGCAAGAATCTACATGCAAGCACAGTTTAACTGAAATGAGCACATACACAGATAATTCAGATCTGAAACAGCATTAAATCCACACGAGGGAATCAGGAACAAGAACACAAATGCAAGAACAATGAGCAACAAAACACAACTGAAACCAAGGGCTGATGAGGGACAGGTGAGATCAAAACAGGGGAACGCAAACCAGGATCATAACATAGCACCCCTTCAAAGGAGCTGCTTCCAGACACTCCAAAAAAGACAAAAGTTCAAGTCAAGAAGCACAGGCCAATCATGGGAGGGATGGAGGGCAAAGACTCGTGAGGTGGAAGAGAGTCTGGAGACTGAGGCAGATCTGGGTGTAGCCAGATGAGCTGGTGACCAAGGTAGAGCCAGCAGAGCAGACAGAGCAAGAACTCACCAAGGCAGAGCAGAAGACCACCAGGGTGGAGCTCAGGGATCTGAGGGCCACCACAGTGGCGCAGGTGGAGCTTGAGACCAACCGTGGATGAGTAAAAGCCCACCATGACAGAACAGATGCAACTATCAAAGAGAGCAGATTAGTAACAGCCTCTGTGGCCGTAACAAAACAGGCTGAGAGTTCAGGGACAACCTCCTTGGCCATGACAGGACAGGCTAAGGCAGGGCTGCCCAACCCTGTTCCTGGAGATCTACCATCCTGCAAAGTTCAGCTCCAACCCTGATCAAACACACCTGAACCGCTAATTAAAGGGATAGTTCACCCAAAAATTAAAATTGTGTCATCATTTACTCACCCTCAAGTAGTTCCAAACCAGAATGAATTTCTTTGTTCTGCCAAACACTAAGGAAGATATTCTGAAGAAAGTTTGTAACCAGGCTGTTTTGGGGCACCGCTGACTTCCACAGTAAGAAAAAAAATACTATGGAAGTCAGTGGTGCCCCAGAACTGCTCTGTTTCCCACATTCTTCAGAATATCTTCCTTTGTGTTCGGCAGAACAAAGACATTCATACAGGTTTGGAACTACTTGAGGGTGAGTAAATGATGACATTTTCATTTTTGGGTGAACTATCCCTTTAATCTCTTAGGCAGCACTTGATAATTACAGACAGCTGTGTTGGAGCAGGGCTGAAACTGAAGTCTGCAGGTAGGTAGATCTCCAGGAACAAGATTGGGCACCCCTGGGCTAAGGATTCAGGGACTGCCTCCGTGGCCGCCTCAGGAGGATCTGGAGAAGTGTGTGCGGCCCACACAAACAAGATGGCAACCGCCATCATGAGCAGTGCAGCTGACAGAGGGAGGACCGCTGGGCTTGAGAGCGCTGAGGCCACGGGGATGGACATAAGCAGTGGGTCCCTCATCAGCCTCCCATGCCCAGAGGCATAGTTTGTAGGCTCTGACATGGCAATCATGATGGCTGAGGACACTGGAGTGGCGGCCATGACAGAATGAGACTCAGGAGTGGGGGAGTGGCAACTCCCAGCAAATGCAGAGCCGCTCAGTTGTAATATAAGATTGATATAATATACTAGTGTCTAATCCAGGTGCCACAATGGCATACGTGAACTGAGTGGCTCTGATAATTTTTGTACATTAGATTTGTGACTTTTTATAAAATTTGAATAAAACAAAAATTTGGATTTGTAGTGTTTACTTTCACTTTTGGGTAATTTAGTGTTTTCGAAACCAGGTGCTTTTTACTTTTACTGAAGTAATAGTTTAAAGTGCCTCTATTATGCTATTTGAAATGTTCATAATTTGTTTGTTTTTCTTGGGGGGGCGGGGGCAACAACAGACTTACATGCATGCAAGGTCAAAAAACACTTTCATTTTCTTATAATATGCATATAATTTTACCTTATTTAAAAAAAAAAAAAAGATTAGTTTGAAGTTCCATCATCCCTCCTCTGTGTGAGCCTACTCTGCTCTGATTGGTCAGATACATGGAGTAAGGATAAAGCACTGCAGTTTGTAAACCAACATATTGCTCCATCCTTTATCATGACTCCAAGTAATAAGAATGACATACATTCTATATTAATCGACATATTTCTAGACAATAGTGGGCCCACAGCTGATTAGCAGAAATATAAAGTGAGTCAGCCGGAGACCTACAGCTGCACTGACTCTATACTCAACACAAATCAACACATATTTTGCATGCTCTACAGAACATTAAAGCAACAATTATTAATCATACTTATAGGCTGTGATTTGGAGGAGAATGCTGGTCCAAACAAACTGGACACTGACCCATCTTTCAAAGACAACTGGTTTACAAATCATGCGTTGAACTTGCAAAAATTTGAGAAGCAGTCATAAGTGAAATGATGGGAAAATACTGCTGTGGTATTGTAGTAAAGATGAATTTTAACCACTGATGTAAAGATGAATTTGAACCAAACATGAATTTTTCCATTCACATACAGCTATATTACACACTGTATGAAAGGTAATTTTCAAAAATCCAGAATAGGGGCACTTTAAAAGACATCATTCTATTTTATTTAAGTAACGTATTGGTGTGTTATCTGTACTTCTACTTATGGAACTTGAGTACTTTTGCCACTGCCTTTAATTAATCACACCACTAAATCTGAGAACATTATAATATATCTGATGTGCTGCTTTTCTATGTATTTACATTATTTATATTTCATAACATTTTATTTTTGTACTCTAGTTTTAGTGCTCTTCATAGCACTGAGATAGCTCTCTAATCAATGATCTCCTCAAGTTTTCTGACTCTAGAGACAATAGTATTGTGGTCCACCTAGAACTCAACGCGTCTTTTGATGAAGATGTACTTCCCTACCTAAGCAATAGACAATGTTGCGTTTTTTTTTTTGGAATCACAAATCACCCCCAGTCTTGTGGAGTTCCCCAAGGCTCTGTTTTAGGGCCACTACTTTTTTTGTAACCTATATGCCTTTCCTAGGCCAAAAAAAAGAAAAGGGTCAGGTCGAATTTCTTCTCCCCTCCAATTCTCTGGTATCTGTGATGTTCAAATGGGAATAAAACTCAAGCCTAGACAAACTGAAGTTGTACTGAAAAAAGTTTTTTGTAAGTATAGACCTTAAGTGCATTGTTTGACATTGTTGGTGCCCTGTTAAAGCTATCTGCTTCTGTTCATCTCACGGGACTAATGGCGAATCTGTCATTGACACATTCATTTCTTCACGTTTGGATTACTGTAACTGGTCGTCCTACTAAATTGCTTCAGAGGGTACAATCTGCCCATGTCCAAACACACACAGGCTCCTCACATACAGTTTAAAATTCTACTCACCAGTTTTAAAGCCCTACATGGTTTTGCGCCACAGTATTTGGCCGATTTGATTCACCACGATGCTCCTGCTCGGCTTCTTAGGTCCTATGGATCCAATTTATTAATGTTTTCCAAGTTCATGTTGTCTTCTGTGAGTGGCAGGGCTTTCTGTGGAACTCTCTTTGTGCAATGTCATCTCTCCCTACATTCAAATCCCAGTTGTTTGCTCAGGGTTATTGACATATTTATGTCCTCTGCCTCTTTTTGCTATATTCATTATTTGCCTTCTTTCATACTTGTTTGTTATGATGTCTTTTATAGATTCCAGTCAGCGCTTTTTGGTGACCTTGGGTTTGTGAAAGGTGCTATAGAAAAAAAAAATTGAGAGAGAATATATGCAGTTTATTCCAGCCTGGTCTGTTTATACGTAGGTATTAATATGTAACATTTTCAGGAACAAAACATACATTTCTGTATGTTCGGATAGATGCCAAAACATACAATAGAAACTAAAATGTAAACATTATTTACAGCTAAAGTAACGTAACATTTATGAATCATTTATGTCATGAAGATACTTGAATTGTTGCACTTTCACCATTTTATAGATACATTTTCGATTCCTTAACCCAACCCCCAAACCTAAACATAATCACTTTATACGGAATATAAAACAAAAATATATAGGCCTGCGTAACAGTCAGAAATATATAGGTCTACATTGATTTTTTTTTTTTTTTTTTTTTTTAACAATTGAAACAAAATAGTAATGCCATGGTTTCAATATTTATATATAAGGTCCGTAAAGTTGTTCATATGTAATAATTTACATTTTAGATCCTGTCAGTATGACAATATTGTATATTTCAGTGTCTGTACATTAATTAAACATACGTTGTGGTAGAACAGCACTTTATGTAAAACTACATATGAATACTCATGAGATCATGTTAAATCATCATGTTATGATCATTTTTATTTGACCCTCTAACTCTAGCACTCTCTATTCTAATTCTATTTTGTCTATTTGTTTTCTTTTTTATTTAAAAAAAACACTTAACACTTTAAGATTTGTACTCTTTGTTTTCTAACTACTTGTTCTCTTAAAAAAAAGGCTTCTAACACTAGCTTTCTCTATTCTTTTTCTATTCTATTTGTTTCCTTTTTATTATATAATTAACAAAAAAAAAAAAACTTTGCTACATGTACTGCGTTAGGCTAACTGAGGCTTGTTATAGCACTTGCATATTATTGCTCTTTGGTTGATTTTTGATTGCTTTCATTGTCTCCATTTGTAAGTGGCTTTGGATAAAAGCATCTGCTAAATAACTAAATGTAACTGTAAATGTAAAGCCGTACATGCAATAATTCATTTATCACACCAAATCCACACTTTCAGGAGAGTGTGCTTGTTTTTTATCATCTTGTCTTCTAATGTTAGCAGTGCTTTATGGATGTTTGAACGGCTGTTTTCTCTGCAGATGGCATTACGCCCTGTTCATGGCCCTGCACTGAAGACCTTGAAACAATCCCAGCACTGCCCACAGTCGCTCTCCATCTCCTTGTCTTTTTGTTTTCATTGTTTGGAAGGAATGTGTGCATATCGAACGCGCTTTACAGCGTTGTGATGCAATGGCATATGTAAGTACTGAGCAGAGCAGTGGAATCTGAGCCTCCACACCTGCGCTAGCACTCTCTGACAACCGCGTTCAGCTCGACTGAAGACGCTATCAGCATGAAATCACTACAAGCTTATTACTGACAGTCAGATAAGAAAGACAGAGATTACAGCAGAAAACACAGCTCTTCCTCTGGATTCTCCACCTCAGTGGCAATGAGAAGACAAACTGACAGGAAGAGGAACTGAAGCTTGTGCTCTTCTGATGTGCTCACTGACTCTGACGAGACGAGCGCAGGGTGACCTGGATGCTTCCGCAAGAGAAAGCTTTTTGGCTTCTTAGACTGGATTTTGAGAGGAGACTAATGTAGAACACAGCCAGACCTCTGCAGATACAGCAGTGCGCTCTACTCGAGCATATGTGCATGCATATGCCCATACATATATTGTATATTTTAAAATACAGCAGTAGTAAAATGTCTTAAAGACACCATGGAATCAAAATTGTCAGTTTTATTATAAATAATTTATCAGCGCACATCAGTATTTTGTTTTATTCATGTGCCCTCACCATCTTAATCAAAAACATTAAGCTGTCCTCATAAGCATATCTCTGCTCTGATGATGTGAGGGACAGTAATGCAGAAACCTGTCACTCACATGAGATCACAGCAATTAGCAAACAACAATCATCCAACCATACAATCATTTCCCCATGGACAAAATCAAGTCCTGCCCTACATTTCTTCATGCTCAAAGAAGCCCTTTCACTGGGATATACGATGATAAGAAAAGAACTGTTGATGGTAATTCCTGTTTAAACTCATTGCTGCTGTGTTTCTCTCTGTGTGTCTGAGACAGCAGGTGGATTTAGTGGCTGCCAGGATGAT
>JAFVLL020008745.1:20000-22898 GCA_021397915.2 Tor tambroides
AGACTTGGAGATAATAAGAGATTTACAAGCAATTTTTAAAAGGCTGGTCATTTTTGACTGGGAACACCAAATTAGGTGAATTATTTACAGCACAAGGGTTCAGTTCAAGAAAGCAGAGCCTCCAAAATGAATCAGTCACTACACTGAAAGAAAGGAGGACCAGGACTGAAAACAATCATTCTGGAATAACATGCACTGAAGAACCGTTCACAATAAGTAAGCAGAGTTGATTTGATGTTGACTTTAAGACAGGATTTTGGTGTTGAAGCAGGCTGATATTGTTGTATTGAGGTTGAATCACAGGAATGGTGTGTCTCGTGTCTTATGGGAACTCCTGCTGACCTCATGAGACAGATGGAGTAGTACACACTCCTCACATCATCCACACTAGAGATCAAATGTGCTGCTGTCGTCAGGCAAGAGAGCCCCGAGAGAGAGAGATGAATAAAGGCCCCATAACACACGTGTGTGCCCCTTGCACTGCCTGAGTTCGGTTCTTCAGCTCCTGTTAAGAGCTGAATCAATATTATACATGTGTGCTGTTCTGATATCTGCAGCACTGTCCACCTATCAAACCATTACTAATCACTGAACTGACCTCACCTAAACAACCAGGCTCAGATGATAACAGCAGAAGACAAGCTAATGAAGACTAACTTCACTTTTCAAACGCTGTCGCTCTATTATAGACCAGTTTGGTGTTTGCAAACAGTGATGATGTTTTATTGTGGGCAGAGCCTATCTGGAGGCAGAAAATAACAGTTTTCAAGTAGTCATCTATGGAAGCCATGGAATAAAAGAATAAAAAAAGGTACATTTGAAAAAGGTAAAAAAAAAAAATTCTCACAATTCTGAGATTTTATCTCTCAATTCTGATACGGAAAAACAACTCATCATTCTTTCTTTTCCCCTCGGCTCAGAAACACAGAGTTTCATGAGTTCGTGTGCCCATATAATCTCAGCATTAGTGGTAAATGGATTTGGCTTGATGTCTGCGACGGAGGGCTCAGAGAGACTGTGCTACTCGAGCTCCGATAGACAGATGGATAAATGAAATAAATATGCATAAAGGAGGAGATGAAGAGGTGGAGGGATGCCGAAAGAACTAACAACAGAAGTAGTAAGAGGCTGTTTTTATACTCGGGTATAACTGGAAGATTAGCTGGGCTTATGTTAATAACTTCAGTTATATCCCACACTTCTGCCTTTTTTTCCTCAGAATTGACAAACTCGCTATTGTTGAGTTAAATCGAGTTATAAAGTCTGAACTAGGAGATATAAACCTGCTTTTGCGAGAAAAAAAGTAAGGATTGTGAAATAAAAGGTAAATGTTATGTAAAACGTTAATAGGTAAGTTTAAATAGTACTTCGTACAGTAACTGTAGGGATAATACAATATGTCCCCTATGAACTGCATATGTGAATATTATGTAGACCTATTGTTTAAATCAAATTTATGCTTTAAAATTAGAGTAATCATAGCAGTTTTCATCCACAGTCTGTCCGTTTAAACGTCTGTGTTTAGCTTTAAATGGTGTCTTTGATGACTGTATTCTATAAAAAATGATTTGCATTCTGATTCTGACATCCAAAGGCACAAAAATATATTTTTTCTCTTATTCCATGGATTTCGAAAGAAGTACAATCTATGGAAGCTCATTTCTGCTGATGAATAATAATAATAATAATAAACTAATTCAGATTTTTTTTTTTTCCCATGCAATAGTGAGATATAAACTTGCAATTGTAAGAAAATGTCAGAAGTGAACTTGCAATTGCATGTTTGTACATTACAGTTTCTAGAAGAAAACTCAGAAATATGAGATAAAATTTGCAACTGGCAGAAACAAGCTTCCATAACAATCCCATAAAGCATTTATTAAAGTATTTTGAGAGTGTAGGAAGACTGACTCGCGCTGTCAGTGGGAGGAGCTAAAGAGCTTGTTTGCTGGCTGTGAGTTTTCTGCACAGCATCATGAGCAATTTATTTATTATTATACTACAGATTCTGCTGTTAAACAATTATTATTTAAAAAAAAAACTGAAATAATGCGAACTAATGGCTTAAACAAAAGCACATATCATCGACTAACCACCCAATTAACAACTGATTAACAAGAAAATGAAGTTCTTACTTCCAGAAGCTGACTGCTGTGCTCCATAGCGCTCATCATGTTCTCACATCAACCTGAGCTCCATTAAAACCAGCAGCACAGCAGTCTGCAATACATGTGAAACACAAGCTCATGAAAACAGGGCACTATTAAAGCAGTCAGCACTGCTGTAGTGTCCATCAGACACGCTTCTCCTGATGCTCAGGCTGCTCTGGAGGTCCACTTCTGTCCCCGGGGCTGAGAGGTGAATGCATAATATCAGCACACCATTATCTGTCAGAGCAGACACCACACTGAGGAGCAGAATCTGTGCTCTGTAAAGGCATGAAAGAGCTCGCTCAGATGATGGGTTACAGCGCTGTGTAGATGCAGCAGAGCCATAATGCAGCAGTGTGTGCTCCTCATGTATCAGAACACACTGCATTACTCAAATCAGCCATCAGCCCTCTATCAAAGGACAATTTCTGAACTCCCTCAGCTTGCTGCAATTTTAAGCCTCCACAAGTCCATGGTCGCTCCTCAGTTAAAATCATGTTTCCCTTTGATTGAAATCTCATTCTCAGTTTGTCTGTCTCTGTCAATGAATGACATAAATTCACAATAAGAGCAGAAGCGAGTCCAACCCGTGAGACTGTAACTCCATCCAGGAGCGCATTCTGGAGGTGAAGCCTCATTGATCTGTTGGTCACGGTGTGTCTGCTCATTGATTATTGATCTCAGAGCTGCTTCAGATTCTTCCCATGATGCTTCATGAATAAAGAGCTCAGGACATGAAAGGAATTGA
>JAFVLL020008746.1:0-12183 GCA_021397915.2 Tor tambroides
AAAGACAATGAAAATTAGACAAATTAAATTACATTTTTTACATTTTAATTAAACTATTTTAATTAAATACAAAAACACAACAAAATTAAATACGATAAAAACACTTTAAGATATTAAAACAGACAAATCTTAGAAAATATTAGAAATGATAAATATTAGAAATTGGCTAGAAAACAGATACATTTTAGAAATGCACTAGCAATATTTCTGAAGAAGAATAAAATCAAGAATAAATGTGTTTTTAAACAATCCAATCATAGCTAAGCAGCTAAACAATCAATGAACACCAAACAGTGAATGAAGCTTTGCTACAGTCAAAAAAATATGCTGGCCTAAATTTAAAATATATGTATTTGAATTGCATATAAAATTTAAATTCATTTGGGTTATAGTTTAATGTATTTGTTTTCACAATAAACAGACTGTTTTGATTTTTGTAGCTGAATCTAAATAAATGCACTTTGAAAATATGACTATTTAAATAAAACCGATGTCATAATTAATAAACTATGATTTTTTTTAACAGATATTTAGCACAAAGTTTCATTTATGTATGACTGACAAATATGTATCACATCAAAGTTAATTAGTTTGTCAAAAATGTGTAATCAAAATGGTTGGAAATTGTATATGCAATAAAATCCAAATATTTGCAACAGGTTCATTAACTCACTCAAATGCATCCTATACATATGAGAATTAAACAAATACTCCAGCATCCAGCATGTCACACCGCTGTCACTGCTTTAAAATGTCACGCCAGCCACCCTAATGTGGTGTTGTCAATATTGGTTTGCTAATGCTAGTGCCATTGTCCTCCTCTAAACCCTTCAAGGCAACCGTTATAAAGTCTATTACTCTTTTTCATCATTCGAAGTCATCCTAATCCAGATAAACAAGAGCATGTCATGCCACAGGGACTTAATATCCAAATGCCTGTCACATAAATCAAAAGCCTGTCTTTAATGAACATGCTGGAGAAATCTTGTAAAGGAGATACATTACATCAGTAAACCGAGAGAGGAAATAAAAGGTGGCTGAGCTTCCTAAAACCTTACAGCGTGCAGTATAATCTTTCATTGTTGTCAGGGCAGTCACAGGTGCTAAACAGCAAAGAGTAAATAATAATGACTCCGATAATAAGTTTAAAAACACAAAGAGGCCCCAAGTGGTGCTGTTTCAGCAGTTACATTATTACATTTCAGTGATGCAATTTATTTCCTTAGGCTCTCTTTCACTTCTAAATACATTTAGTACATTTCCTTAAAAATTTGCGCTGGTTTAGATGGTACAGTAAAAGCTGCAGTATCACACCGTAATCAGATTCAGACCTTGACAACAGACGGGGGAAACTGCATCCCCCAGCATTTTTTAAAGAGCGTTCATCCTCGTGTTGTTCTTCCTTTGCTGCAATTGTTGAAATCAAGTCCGTAAAAATAGTTCAAGGAGCCACTGCCGTGGTACTCAGAGGTTCCTTTCATCTTTCATCTTCTGAAGCTCTCCATCAGCAAAACATCCACCCGATCAATCTGTCTTCACTTAGAAATAAGGCACTGAAATACATTAACCACTGGACGCTACAATTGCCCACAACCGTGAAATTATAATATAGCCCAGATCATTTTAAACCTAGCTGAAGCTCTAGTGGAGCACATGAATGAGTGAATGAACCCCAATGCTTTTGCTGCTTGATACTTGAAATAATAAGGAGATGGGATTGGAAAATGATACAAACTGGATTCAATAAAGACTTTCAAAATAAGAGGCCAACACAATGGGAAAAAAGACACATGAGAAAGAAAAGCCCTTTCAAACTTTGCAACCTATTTTACTTTCATAATGTGAAGTATAGTACAGTGAAAAAGGACATATTAACAAGAAGAAATGTAGAGCGAGAAATAAATTTCATCATTTGATTCCGGGTGTGTCTCGCTTTCCCCTCCTTAGTTCTGTCTATTTATAGTTTGTTCTGCCCCTTGTTTCCTGTCCGGTCTTAAACATCATTCCCAGTCTTCCATGTTCCATGTGTCTCCTGAGTTTGGATGAATAAAGATAGTTTTGATTGATAACTCCTCGTCTCCTCGCTCCTTGCTCCCTACGTATCGTGACAGAAGACCGGACCAAAACCGTAAGCAAGCGGCGCCCCCTCTCTCCTGTGTTTATTTTCAGTTTTGAAAGTTTTTTGTTTAGTTTTGCTTCCTCAAGTCCGCTGTTCGCGGGGAAAGCCAACCCGCCGTCCGCGGCTCCCTCAAGCCCGCCGCTGTCTGTGGCTCTCTCAAGTCCGCCGTCCGCAGCTCCCTCTAGTCCGCCGACCACAGGGAAAGCAAACCCGACGTCCACGGCTCACTCCAGCCCAGCACACGCTCCAGTGCCTGCTCCTCGAAGGCGCTTGGCTGTGCCTGCTCCTCCAGAGCACCCTCCAGTGCCAGCTCCTCGTAGGCACTTCCCTGTTCCCGAGTTTAGCCCACGGAGGGCTCCTGTTCCCAAGTTAAGCCCACGGAGGGCTCCTGTTCCCGAGTTAAGCCCAGGAAGGGCTCCTGTTCCCGAGTTAAGCCCAGGAAGGGCTCCTGTTTCCCTGTTAAGCCCAGTGAGGGCTCCTGTTCCCAAGTTTAGCCCAGTGAGGGCTCCTGTTCCCAAGTTTAGCCCAGTGAGGGCTCCTGATCCCCCGTCAAGACCTGGGAGGGCTCCTGATCCCCCGTCAAGCCCAGGAAGGGCTCCTGATTCCCCGTCAAGCCCAGGGAGGGCTCCTGACCCCCAGTTAAGCCCCATAAGTTTCCCCAAGTATTTTTTTGGGGATGTAGTACGGCTCCGTTCATAGAGGCCGGGGCGGGGGTTGGGGCTGCTGCCTCGGAGGCAGATCCTGCTCCGCCATGGCTGCCTAAGCTCCCTGCACCGCCATGGCCTCCTGAGCTCCCTGCACCGCCATGGCCTCCTGAGCTCCCTGCACCGCCATGGCCTCCTGAGCTCCCTGCTCCGCCATGGCCGCCCAAGCTCCCTGCTCCGCCATGGCCTCCCGAGTCACCTGACCCGCCATGGCCTCCCGAGCTCCCTGCTCCACCGTGGGTTCCAGAACGGGGTTGGGGCTGCGGCCTTGGAGGCAGATCCTGCTCTGCCATGGCTGCCTCCCGAGTCACCTGACCCGCCATGGCCTCCCGAGCTCCCTGCTCCACCGTGGGTTCCAGAACGGGCGACGCCCTGGAGGCCGTCTGTCATGTCTCCTGGTCCTTGGAGGCCTCCAGAGCGCCTACCCCCCCTCCTCGTTGAATGTTGTACGGCGCGAGGACGCACCTTCCGGAGGGGGGCGTGATGTCAGACTTTTGTCCCTGTGTCTTGTGTTTCCACGTGCTCCCAGTGTCTCCATGTCCTTATTTGGTCTTTCCTGTTTCTGTCCCCATTCTGTTCATTTAGTCCCAGCCGTGTTTAATTTGATTCCAGGTGTGTCTCGCTTTCCCCTTGTTAGTTCTGTCTATTTATAGTGTGTTCTGCCCCTTGTTTCCTGTCCAGTCTTAAACATCATTCCCAGTCTTCCATGTTCCATGTGTCTCCTGAGTTTGGATGAATAAAGATCGTTTTGATTGATTACTCCTCGTCTCCTCGCTCCTTGCTCCCTACGTATCGTGACAATATGATAAAAATGACACAATTTATTATTATTATTTAAAATATGATGTACCACTCAAAAGTTTTTTTTGTTTTGTTTTTTTCTTTAAAGAAATGAATACTTTCATTTTGCAAGGTACATTAAAATGATCAGTGACAGCAAAAATTTTACATTCTTGCTAAATATTTATATTTCAAATACATACTGATCTTTTGAACTTTATATTCATCAAAGAATCTTGAAAAATACATATCATGGTTTCCATAAGTATTAAAAACAACTATTTTCAGCATTAATAGCAGTAAGAAAATAGCACCAAGGATGATTTCTGAATCATGTGACACTAAGCCTGCGTCCCAATGTGCATACTATCCATCCTAAATTCTATGTGATAGCAGTAATTTTCAATACTATTTAGGGCAGATAGGGTGGATAGTATGCACATTGGGACGCAGGGTAAATAATGGTTGCTGGAAATTCTGACACTTTGCCATCACAGGAAGAAATTACAATTGAAAAAATATTAAATATAAAAATTTATTTTAAATCGCAATAATTTTTCACATTATTACTGTTTTACTATATTTTCAACCAAATAAATGAATAAAAATAATAATAATAAAAAAACATTAAAAAAACTGAATATACTGAATTCACTTTAAACTACATCAGATACTGTGAAAATGGTTTTTGAAGGTTAAAAGGTCAATTTTTTTTTCCTCCTGTACGTTGGTCTCTTATTTTGAAAGTTTGTGTTGTCTTTTACTACATTGATTCTTTGATTGTTCATTTGTGTTTTGTTTAGCTCTTTTGGGGGTCTTACAACTGCATTTGAGATGAATGGGATTGCTAACGAATAGCTGTCTCTAGATATTACTGACATTTATCACCATTTATCTTTTTAGTCTAAAATTTAGTCTAAAAAGTAACTATTGCAGTAGCAGTACTTACTATTTCTTTTTGTTCAGGCTCTTGTCGTGAAAATTATCTATAGATCATCTTTTAAATAAAGCTGCACTCAGATGCACAAGACCTGCATTGCAATCACAAAGAAATGTTGCTAACTGCTGTATTCCATGGCAGACGTGCATGGCTGTTCTGAATGTCAAGCATCCATCAAGTTCACCGGTATTCAGATTCCACGTATGGGAGTGAAGTTGATTAATGATGTATCTGTAAAAGATCTGCTCAGATTTGACTGAGAGAAGGCATCCCAGATAGATTCTGGGGGAATCAAATATCAACAGGAAATAGCAATACACTTACAAGCGCGAAGGTTGAGTGTGTCAGAGAAATTTTATACAGCATCCTGACGGAGTTCATTTTTCTCCCCTCCGTGTCCTTTTATAGTATTTAGTGAAGATACTGCAAAACAAATTAGACCCGTGGCCTCTCGTGACCTGCCACTGCATGGCTTTAAAGATTGATATGTATCGATGGAGTATGGATATCAAGACAGCGACTGTCTCCAGTTACCCTCAGTTTGAGTGACTTGACTTGAATGACTGCCCAGACAAAATCTATACTGAATACATTCAAACACGGTTTATGCTACCGCAAATATAAAACACAAACTGAAAAAGATCACACTCTCCGATGAAATAAAGCCTTTACAATAAATATTGAATTACTCTCACTTTAAAAGAAAAAAAAAACAATAACAACAACTAGACAGTGGCATGTTTTCAGCCATAGTTTTGTATGTATGAAGCCATAGCAGGTGTGCAGAGCACTTCGGTCGATCCTTACATAAACCAGCTGAACGCTGACTTTTATGAACACTTTATGGAGTATTAAGTGAAAGTACGGTAGACAGTGTTCGATTCACAGCTGTGATTGTAGAGGGATATAAAGACAGCACTCCTAAAGACATAGTGCAGCAGGAAGGTAATAAAAACTTACTTCATTTCCAACGTCTGCAGCTGTCAGAGAAGCATCACCTGAGACTGCAGAAAAAGAACAGTGCCTTTTAAATGAGAAACCAAACTCCAAAGCACAGTTCTCAGTCTATTACAGCTAATACGATCCACTTAGCTCTTAATTTACAGTCCATCTGTGAAACATTTGCTTTGTCACCGTCTCAGGCCCTAATAAATCACAGTGTTAGTTCTACATGCCACTGATACACCTTTAAAATTCAAACCCTTTTAACATTTACACAACCGTTTCACTCACCACCAAGCAAATCCTGAGAAAGACCTGAAGAGACACTTTTGTAGGCAAATTAAACCAGTAGAGAGACAAATTTATGCTTATATATATATATATATATATATTAAATATTTAAATTAAATAAATACACCAAGTACCAATAAAATCTATTCTTTTATTTTTAAAATTTGTACAATTAAATCGAACTATTTTTTTGAGTAAAACAATGATTATTAGATTACATTTTAAAAGAACAATTTCAATTCAATTTAAAAACCTGTTACTAGCCATTTCTTTGTAATTTCTTATGAAATTTATTAGCAATTTCTGAGTGAAAATTATTTCTACGCCATTTTTTTTCCAGTCTGTGTATTTTATATACATTCGTGCTGCACATGATTACTTTAGCAACATGTCCTCAAACATCAGTCAGTTATGAGTGAAGAACTTTGCGTTTTTTTGTATGGCCCACAACTGAGTTACTGCCAATGTAGAGCATTTCAAATCAAATCAGTGTATTTTGAGGTTCCATGTTGGTTAGGGTGCTATCTTAGAAGGGAGCTGCCCTTATAGACAGTAGACAGCAAAGAAGTGCACTACTAGGTTTTGAAACCAGGCTTGTGTTGCTTCTTTGTACATATTTCTACAGGCTATGCAATAGCTATTGTTATGGCAACTGTTCTCTAACACACATTTTAATTCTTTGGCTTAAATTCAGATAAAACAGATAAAACACAGTATCCCTTTTATATTTATAGAGCCACAAGCATTTCCACTGTTATGAGGTAAAGTTATTCCTCTGTAAAATTAAATCTCTCAATAAAACATGAACTACAAACCTCTTCCTGTTTTTCATACCTTCAAACAGAGTATTTTTTAAGTGTTTCTTTTGATAAACTGAATGCCCTATAGACCCACAGGAACATCCCTGCTTTCATAAACAGGCAACTTAGACAAAAAAAAAAAAAAAAAAAAAGCTCTACAAATGCTGGGAGGTGCAAATGAACCGCAGGGTTTTGCATACAAACTCTTTACCCTGATGAAGTGGAATTAAAAAATAAATATTAATGTAGGTGAAATCCCCTTAACTGTTTTAACTCTGTCCACAGAGTGTCCGCTTCAAAAGAAAAGCTTAAATGAACCATGGCTTAAATGAACCATGGAGCTAACAAATGGCTTGAACGTGTTATCTCACCATACAGATTCTGGCCTGTATTTTACAAATGGATTAATTTTATAAGTACAAATAATTCAGAAAAAAAAGGCAAAATTTTACGGAAAAAAAAGGCAATTTTAAAGACATGCAAACAGTTGAAAGTTTAAACTGAGTGCAACTCAGAAGAAGACTGTAGGTAGGCCTACTTTATGCTTTTGGTATGATTTCAGTGAAAGATAAGAACTCACTATGTGGATAAATGGATTTCATTATGCAAGACTTATTTACTTTCCATAATTCCGCATATGCTAATTTACCAAAGATTATGAAGACAACAAAATGTTTTGAGTAATACTGACTCATCCTTCTCTATAATATACTTTGTACTTTACAAGATCAGATATTTGCTGTACAAACATCTGGAGCTCTCTTGGCTCTTTAAAGATGAAAACAGAGACCCCAAGTCAGACAACGAAAAACACAGAAGATTAATTAATTTATTTACTTACTTACTTACTTACTTACTTATGAATGAATGAATGAATGAATGAATGAATGAATATATTTGGGCTTTAGATCCTCAAATTTTCCACAAGATTTACTTTGGTTTACTTTTTAATGCACAATTAAAGTGATTTTGGAGACACCTGAAAGCTAATCTCCAGTCCATGGGCTGATCTCAGCTTGGAAATTGATTCTCTTTTTGACCAATTAGGTCTAAATTTATTTTTCATGTGCCTTGATAATTGCAAATTCTGCTATGTTTTCTGATACAGAAACATACAGCACTTAAAACTGTGCAGCTTAAGGAGAGGTGTGCTATCACTTTTCTAAGATATCAAACTTACCAGTTTTGCTTGATACCTGTAGCTGCCCAGGCAAAAAAAAAAGTTCACTTCCATAATGTACTTAAAGTGCTCTATTTTCACGCACTAATTTTGTACTTAATATACTAAAAATTATTCTTTAGTACATCCTAAAATAATCTCTTAAGAACATCTAAGTTACTCAAATGTACTATTTTGGGACACCATGAATATGAACTAAAATGTGCTTTTAACACACTATCTCTGTATTTAAAAAATGTATTCAGTTACAAATTGTAGTACACTTGAACCCACTAGTGTATGAAAGATGGGTTCAAGTGTACAAAGTGTTCAAAATAGCACTGTTGAGTACACATAGACATTCTTAAGATTATTTTAAGAATTACTAAGAATCATTTTTAGTATATTAAGTACAAAATTATTGTGTGAAAATACAGCACTTTAAGTACATCATGGAAGTGCACTTTGTTTTCACCTGGTAACAGTAGAGCATGGCAATAACAATACCAAGGTCATGGTTTTGATTCCCACACTCTTAGAAAAAAAAAAAAAAAGGTATAAAAGTTGTCAGTGAGGTGGTACCTTTTCAAAAGGTACACCTTTGTACCCTATTTACTCCTACAGGATGCCTGTCGGTACCTTAAAGTTACATATTAGTACCTAAATAGTGCATATTAGTACCTCTTGTCACCTCGATATTAAAATGTATACATTGAATGCAATGTAAATCACTTTGGATAAAGCATCTGCCAAATGCATAAATGTAAATATTTTGTCTGGTAGACAATTAAAAGTGTAGGAAAATCCAACGGGCACATATTTAAGAAGCAACCAGAGTCAAATCTAGGGAACAGAATGACTTCTGTGTAGAATGTTTTGATTTTGCAACCACCTAGAAACTAGAACATTCTAGCAAACATCCAGCACTCTCAACACTCTAGCATAACTGCAGCAAGTTCTCTAAAAAATGTCAAATTATATAGTAGAATTGAAAAGTACTGAAGAGCAATATCTTTCATTCAGAGACCCTATTACAAAGAGTGTACTTTTTTCCTTCCGATCTTCTCAAGTATTGAAACGCCTGGCTCCTTACAAAAGGCCCCTAATCTTCTGTTATGAGATGCTCCTCCCAGTTCCACCAGTGAGAGCCACTCGCAAGTGCTGTGGCAATTCAAGCAAATGTATTTTTTATGAATTACACTGTTGGCAAGAATCTTGTAAATTACATCACTGCAAGGCATAGTGTCTTTGTGATAAATATATATCTAGAAGAGAAAAAATAAACAGTGTTCAGCAAAAACAAACATCCCCAGTAGCTACGGGTAGTGTTGTGCTGTATTTGGCGGCAGTGAAAGCTTAGGAACAGCTTGTGAAGGATGCGCTCTGCACTTCCCATCGGCACCACAATCTGGCTGAGTGTGTCCCAGCGGACACCATCCACAGCACCACAACGCAATCGGCTCACACCTATACGCTTACGTGTGCAAACTTCCCTGCTGTGCTTGACCTTAAAAAACAAACGTGAAAACACACACACACACACACACACACACACACACAACCACAACAAGCCTGCAGAGAAATATATCCTCATCAGGCTCTGTAATTTAATCTTAATGAACAGAAAAAGGCCAATATTCAGGACTGGTGGATGTCAATCATAAATTTCATCAGCAAGAGCTTATGCCTGCTTAGCTTGGATTAAAAGAATGAATCTGCACCCAATGCAGCTTTGAGTCATTTGAGTGACAGTGTTGATAAAAATCATAAAAAAAAAATAAAAATAATTAAAAGACCAAAAAAAAAGGACTAATTTTTTTTTTTTTGATGGAAAATCAAGTCTGAGTGGGGAACAAGTTTTAATATTTCAAAGTAATTTTAAAGTATGTAATTTTAACTTTTAAAATATTAAAAGTAATTAAAAGTAATTGTTTTTTATAACAATAACAATTATTATAAATTCTAATAATGCTAATTATCATAAGTTAAAACCAAAAAATCTTTAAAATCATACAAGGAGAAAGAAAAGTTCCCTAACTGAAAAATCATCCATGTACAGTACACTGAAAGCTGCCTACAAGGTGTGTGGCCTACAATATACTGCAAGACTTGGATCTATGTCAGGTCACTGACACGCTCAATTCTTGTTGGAGGGTTGTGTGCTTAGGCTGCGTTAGAAGACAACTAATAGGAACAGATCGCAGAGAGCACATTTCCCCTCCTCTAAGTTTGTTTGAGGCGAGAACAGCTGTTCCAGGCTCGAGAGGCACTGGGATTGAATCGTAATGAACCAGTCCTGTAGTTCGTCAAACAGCGCTGTCAGACACAAAACAAAAGAAGACTTGCAACCCACTGTAACGCAAAATGTCACTGAGTCAACGATCAAAGAAGAGGGAGGCTTTTAAAAGACCTCAAATGGCCTATCCAAAACCTAAAACTCATTTGATACACTGAAAATGAGGTGTTTGAGCACCAATGTCACTGCTACGCAGGTCATTCCTGGTATGCAGTACCTTTTGATCTCTGTAACTTGAATGAATATGTCTGCATTGTAATTTAAGCAAGAATTTCAAGTACACTGTCAGAAAGGTGTTCTGGTCTATAGCATTTAAACTGTGAGAAAATGAACGGGATGGAAATAAAAAGTTAAAGTTAGCCATTCAGTGATTGGCAATTAGTTTACAGGATGGCTACTTGACATTTTTAACCATTTGTTAAATTTGTTCATCATTATACTTATTTCTAATCCAATCAAACTGGATGTAAAGCTTTAGAGTGGGGGAAAAGGATAATTCCACTAAACATCACAGAACTAATCCAATCCATTACTAACACTTACTGATGTTTGTAGTTGTTGTCTCTCAAAAACGATGTCACTTCCTGGAAAATAGAAGGAACTAACTTTTTTAAAGGGGCATTACGAAAGACTAGAATAGAAAGTGATATTGAGGACAGAGGAAATCGATAAATAAGAAAAAAGAAGCTATAATTGAAACAAAAATCCTGCTTTGGTGATTTTTCAGGTAGTGGCACTTTGGACTATTTGAAACTTTAAAATGGAAGAAACCTATAATTCAGAAGAAATAATCTATAATTAAAACAAAAATCCTAAGAAAACATGTTTGAAAATGGATTGCCATATTTCCATATTAGAAATTTGAGCAAATTAGTGCTAAGACAAAAAGTTTTTTTAACACTGGTTCAAATAAAGTATTTACAATTCAGCTGCGTTAACTTAACTGTGATAGTAAAGACATCTCTAAAAATGGTTAGTTCTACTGTTTTATCCATTAAACTGAAACAAACAGGAATATGAAAATGACAGTGTAACAGGAATGACCCATGCACTGGATTTGTTTCCAAAAGAGTCTATTATTATCCTGAATAAATGATGTGTTTTCTTTCTAAACAGTCTCCGTTCACCCTAAAAACATCACAAATCATGTAACTTTGTATTGCAAAATGAAATAATAGTGTAACATAAGTGTGTCAGTGAATTAATTGCTGTAGACGGATAGTATCATGTGGGAATTGTGCTGTCTCCACCATGATCTTCTACAGTTGTTTTCCTCCCTTCTCCAGGAGAAGCAGGAACATCATAAGAGGCTGTTGTCAAGGGAATTTGCAGGTATATTCAGGCAAGTGCTTGCCCTTAAAAACGAGAAGTCCCACTGAACTGTACTTGAATCTGAGAGCCTGCACAATAAGTCTCATTAAAACACTGCACCACAAAGGAATCAACAGTCCTACTGTGCACTACAGGACCAAAGTGGCGAGTTTGTTCCTTTCTTTCAAAGTGAAATTATAGGACTTGAGCCCAAGGGAGAATATGCTACAGTTATTGCTGCACTGTTGCAATGAACCCGAAGCATAAAATAGCTAAGATACAATCACCAATGGACTGTTAACGTCATCGTCAACATGAAATCAAAATTGCCCTTATTTACTTTCTAACGCAAGCTCATGCTTATTATGGGCGATTCATCAATGTACTTTATTGCAAATAAAGAAAATGTTTCCAATATGTTATGATAAATGTAGTCATAATCTTGTTGTCATAACATTTGGACACTACCATTCAGAATTTAATAAAGAATGCCCTTTAAATTCCAATGTAAAACTGAATTTTAACTGAGGTACTGTAGAAAATGCAATTTGAATGTAAGGAGATAGATGGAACAATAGATCGGCAGATAACACAGATGGATGGACGGATGGATGGACAGATAAATGGAACAATAGATCAGGCAGATAACAGATAGATAGATAGATAGATAGATAGATAGATAGATAGATAGATAGATAGATAGATAGATAGATAGATAGACGGATGTATAGATGGACGGATGTATAGATGGAACAATAGATCAGGCAGATAACAGATAGATAGATAGATAGATAGATAGATAGATAGATAGATAGATAGATAGATAGATAGATAGATAGAT
>JAFVLL020008747.1:0-29916 GCA_021397915.2 Tor tambroides
TCTGCTACCAAGACTCATGTGGCTACTGACAATTTATGAAGTGCCTATGACATCTGTGGAAGGAGTCGAGAGGCGAGTGAATAAACACCTCCGCAAGTGGCTCGGAATCCCACCAAGCTTCATGTCAGTAGGGCTATACATTAGGTCTGGACGGTTACAGCTACCCCTATCATCAGTGGTCAAAGAGTTTAAGGTGGCAAGTGCAGGGCTGTGATAATGTACAGAGACTCCAGCGATGAAAAGGTCAGAGATGCAGGCATCACCACAAGATCTGGATGCAAGTGGGCAGCTGACACATCAGTGGCGCAGGCTGAGAGCATGCTGAAGTTGAAGGACATCATCGGTAACCCGTGCATGGGGAGACAAGGACTCGGGGCAAACCACTTCCAACAATGGGGGAAAGCAGACACAAGGCAGCGGAGAGATATGATCCAAGCCGAGGTCCGACACCTGGAGGAAGAAAGGCGAAGGTCAAAGGCCATGGAACTTGGATCACAAGGAGCCTGGACTAAGTGGGACCTGGCAAAGAGAAAAATCACATGGCCTGAACTTTGGAGGCTTGAGCCCTTTCGCATCTCTTTCCTGCTCCGATCAGTGTACGACACTCTTCCAACACCAAATAACCTGCACAGGTGGGGTATGAGGGAGGACTCTCTGTGCAGTTTATGTGGAAGGAGAGGCACATTGGGGCACATTCTGGCAGGGTGCAAGACTGCACTTAGCCAGGGGAGATATAGATGGTGTCACGACAAGGTCCTCTGTGCACTGGCCGACATCTTGGAACAGGAGAGACGGAAAAAGCGCCAGACCCATGTGAGACCTCATATATCCAGCCTCATATATCCAGTTCATCAGGGAGGGGGAGAAGCCACCCTCCTCCAAGAAGACCAAGAAGAGCCTCCTGCAGGCAGCACAATCATGGGAGATGAGGGTGGACCTGGGTAGGAAACTACACTTTCCCCAGGTCGTCCAGACATCTTTGAGGCCTGTTGTGGTCATATGGTCTGAGGAAGTGAAGAGGATTATCCTGACTGAACTAACGGTACTGTGTGAAGAGGCCTCAGAGAGGAAGGCTACCAAGTACCAGGACCTAGTCCAACAATGCAGTGCTCGCAGGTTGAAGGGAGGCAGTGGAAAGGGCCTCTTTTTGGCTCTGGAGAAAGTGGGAGGAGTTGAGCTGGAAGCCAGGAGAAGATGGGCAGTGACTGGCCATCACTGCCAACCCGCCAACTGGAGGACGTTGTTGTTCAGGGTCGAAATGTCCGAGGAAATTTGGAAGCCACCTGATGACATCTTCAAGGGCTGAAAGCTACAGTCACAAGACAGTGACTGATGGTGTAAGCATATGTATATAATAGTAGTGTGTTTTTGACCTAAACTTGTGAGTATTTGAGAGTTTAAGCGCAATAAGAATAAGATATGAAAAATAGCTTAGTTTAGTATTCACATCCCATGTGACAGCCGCTTTCTGTGCACGTGCTTTGGATGTGTGTGCTCAGAAAATTGTCTATCAGAAGTTTAAACTAATATGGCTCTAAAACGGATGCAAATAAGTTTTCCGCACATTAGACATGATAAAGGCGGTAAAGGCACAGCCCTATTCTAGTAAAGGGGGCGGGGAGCAGCAGCTCATTTGCATTTAAAGAGACATGCACAAAAAGGTGTGTTTTTGCTTCCTCTCAAAATGGGCATTTTCAAAATGTTACAATAAATGATCTATGGGGTATTTTGAGCTGAAACTTCATGGACACATTCTGGGGACACCTGAGACTTATCTTGTAAAAATGGGCATAATAGGTTCTCTTTACCCAATAAGACTTATTTCAACAAACAGCTTCTCCACAAAGTCCATGAGGTAGTACCTGTACAGTACCTGCTTTTGAATCCAAGAACAACTCTAAACCAGAATGATTTCAATCTTCTGAACTTACTTGTACATGTTGGTAGCTGGAACCCTCCACATCTGAACCCCCCTGAGATGGCCTTCCTTCCCCACCACCACACTGACGTTGCTGTTGCGGTAGGCACTGTCACACTGGGCTTGAGTCGGGCCTAGAGGTCCGCTTGCTCCACAGGAAGTAAACCACCATGTTGTTAGGGACGCCTCTGAAAATATAAGACCCTGGTTTTATATGTTGTAATTTTACAATTTTTGGTTTTGCCATCACAGCCATAAATTGCATTTTAAAATATATTAAAATAGAAAACAGTTTTTTTAAATAGTAATATTTCACAATATTACTGTTTATTGTATTTTTGATTAAAAATGCAGCCTTGATGAACATAAGAGGCATATTTTACAATCTTACTCACGTTTGAACAGAAGTGTATTTGTTTAATGCACAGGAGAGGAACCGTACCTGACGCTGAGGGTTCTGGGAGAGGGCTGAAGGAGTCTAAATCATGCAGTAGTCCTTGTCCAAGAAGCAGTTCATTGAGTTCTTATAAACCAGACGTGGAAAGAGCACAAGGAACAAAAATTAAAGTATGGCACTTAGAATCAAACAATCCGTGTGTAGTTTAATTTTTTGAACTTTTTGCATTGTATTTGATGCTGGTTTCACCAAAAAATCACCTTAACCAGCTTATTCAGCAGGACTTCCTTGGTTAACCATCTCCACTAGGACAATAATGTTGATACAGCTGATTCTTGCTAGTCTACCAGTCAGAAAGCCACTAAACCAGCACAAACCAGGATAAACCAGCCTGGACCATTATGGACATATCTGCTGGTCTAAACTGATCCTTTCAACAGGGTTGAAACAATGGCTTTTATTGGATAAGATTTAAAGATGTTGAGGGACCACAGACCTTGACAACAATAATATGACAGCAAGAGAAGGACTAAACAGAAAGCTAAAGATGATATTTAATGAACAGATGGCTCAGGAATTTCTCAAAATCACTGATTCCAGGAAACGAAGTTAATGAGGATACTAAATCTTGACTTTCACAAGTCTTGAATGTCAATTAACGGGATCGTCAATTCCTGTGGTCAACCGTGTTGTGGCAAGAAACCTGACCCTGAAGATCTGTAAATGCTTGTTAGAAAAGAAGAAAGTGTATTGTTGGTATTTTTACGACATTTGTGGATTGTGAGATAGGAGGTCCTCTTATCGCTCTCTCTTCCTTCAAAACTAATCAAGCGGAATCTATATCAACAGCGTTATGAGAACCATCTCCCACTGCTAACTGGAGACAGCGGTTAGACATCATGTGTGTGCATTACATCTTAAATTCTCCATCTGTCTTACTAAATAATTTTGTTTGAAAACGCCCTATCATTGAGTGCTTGGATGCAATCATGAGTCTGTGGTGTGGTCAATAAATTTTTGCACCAGGGATGAACAAATGAACCATTATTCTGTCAGAGTGTTGAGTGTTTGTGTGTAAAATTTTGTGTACATCTGTGAGGCAGAAAGGTTACCTGTGTCAAAACATGCTGCACTTAATGAAATATCATCCAGTGCAATGTCAGCTTTAGATCCAGAAGTCCAGAAGGCCTGCACTTTAAGATGGAAGCTGTGCTCAACACAAATTACAAACTATTTTAGAATAAGAGCAAAGTTGAAATCAGATTTGTTAATGTAATGTAGACATTCAATGAAATAAAATAACTTGAGTACTGGTCAACAATTCCAAAAAGTTCTTCTGGGTAAGACGCCTCATCCTAATTTAAATTTTATTTATTTATTTTTACTGTTATTTTTAAGATACTCTTTGAAAGGGATTATGTTTTTTGATTTGTCAAGGATTCCCATCTACTTAGTAAATGTTTTATTTTGATTGTATTTTAAAGGGGTCATGAACTGAGAAATCAAAATTCCCTTGATCTTTTGATATATAAGAGGTCATTGTGCTAAAATCATTCTGTAAGATTCAGAACTCAAAACTTTCTCGTTAGTCTAAAAACAGCTAACAGTGAAGCCAATCTGCCAAAACGACAGGTTGTGGAATGTGCCGCTTTATGACGTAATAGCGTGGCTAAACACCGCCTCCACAGAAGAAGATCAACGCCTGCTTTGACATCACTGTCTGTTTAGCCCCGCCCACCGATTCGCTCATGTAGTAGGTAACAAACGCTGCAAACACAAAAGCGGCAAACACAGTTCTACGTGGAAACCAAACAATAAACTTTATTTGTTTAATTTTATTTTTAATTAAGTGCCAGACCGCATCAGCAAGAACATGGTCTTTTGTTCACTTCATTTCACCGTGGATTCTTTTACAAACAAGGCACAATTTGACACAGGAGTTTCAGAAAGATTGAAACTAAAAGACTATGCTGTGCCAACTATATTGGATCTGACAGTAATGTCACATCGCACAAGTGTGAGTAACTGTTTTCATAAAATGATCACTATTGCTTTGTCTGTTATTACAGATCATTTGATATGTACTGAATATTTATGCGTTTTTAACCTAAAACACAGCAGTGTCCATCTGTGAAGGATGCAGGCTGTCAAACATACACAACTGTTAGCCAATCATAGCAGTGGGCGTTTACTTCCAAGTCTACAATCTGCCACGCCTATTCAAATGGAGCAGTCCAATGAGGGGGGTCAAAACAGGACAGAAAATAGCTTATTACTTCTAAATTATAATGTTTTTTTTTTTTTGTAAAAATCTTGATAACATTATAAGTGGGCATCAGAGAATAGTATAAAATAAAAAGAAACAAAGGCAGTTCATGAACCCTTTAATACTGTAATGTTAATTTAGCATTTTTATGATTAATTTTAGCTTATTATCAACTCACAAACCCCTTGCAGTTCCCTCACAAATCCCCAGAGGTTTGTGAACCCCAGTTTGCAACTAAACCGTCAAAATGCAAAAAGAAAAAGAAAGTCTTAAAATTAAATCATTAGATTATGATTCTATGAAAATCATATGACAGCTGAGATAAGATGCCCCTGATGGTATCTTTCGCCAGATAGGGGACCCTTTCAACCTAAGTACTGGACACAGGATGGACTCTTTATATGATTTTGTGAAAAACGATCTTCCTTTTCACTAAATTTCCTCTTGGAGATTAATAAAGTATTTTTCTGTCTGTTTACTCATCCATCTAATCATCTCACCCTTTTAAGATCTCTGTAATCGGCAGAGTGATCTCTTGCCAGGCGTCCTTCCAGTGTCCGGATCTCTCCCAAATCAGTGAAGAAGCTGAAATTCCGTTCTCCACCACTGACAGGAGCACCGTTCCATTGAAATCCCCACACAGGTACAGAGAGAACTGCAACTGAACAGAAAAATTAGCAGTTGAGCGTCTGCAACAAGACCAGATGTCCCAGAATAATATCTTATTCATGGGCAATCAAGTGTAAAATTGAAGCTTTGGCTGCATGTGTTGTTACTCTGTATAAGCTATCTGTAGATATGCTGTAGAAATGTGTCCTCATTTTTCATGGACAATTAACTTGAAATCTGCCCATAAAGCAAAGACTCAGAATCCAAATATTATGGCATAGGAAAATCATGATTTTATGTGAACAGTCGTACATACTGTCACGATCACCAGCTTGAGTGCCCATGAGCTCCTCTTGAGGGCACTCCATCCTGTACCTTGCCATTCACTCAGGACTCCATTTCCCATTATCCTTTGCACAGACTCATCAATTGCATCACCTGTCTCTCATCAGATCTCATCATCAGTTCACAACTGTCTCACATTAGAAGGACTTTAAAGGGGTGTTTACACCTGGTCACTTCATGCGTTTTTTCTGATCGGATAGCTATCCGATCCTGAAAAGACCAGGGATCTGTTTCATAAAACAGGTTTACCAAATAAGCCAGGCTTATTTCAGTTAGTCTGACTTATTGTCAATTGATTTGGTTCAAAATAAGTCAGACTAACTGAAATAAGCTTGGCTTGTTTGGTAAACTTGTTTTATGAAAAAGCCTTCAGGTGTAAATGCCCTCCAAAACGCATTCGAGACGGATATAAATCTGATCGCTCAAACCACTTCAGGAGGTGGTCTGGGCCGCATTCCAGACGAAACTGGACAAGTGTAAATGCATCTGGTTGTTGAAACCACATATGTAAATTTTACTCCTCCCAAAATGTTAAAATAATAAACGTGTGAGAGCGTGTTATAGGCTATATGACATTATAGTCAGATATGACTGCGCTAATGCAACACGCATCGCTGCGGACGAGCAGCTGAGCATCTCTTCAGCAAGCCGACGCGCAAACCGCCGCAAATGAAACTGAAAGCAAGACGCAGACGGTCAACACAGTCATCTTCATTAAAAGTAGTAAGACAAACTTATCTTTCCAGTGCTGATGCCGCGCGCTCTCCTATTGCGATATTTGATCTTGAAAGGAGCTGATAATTAATAAAATGCAGCGCTTATCTTTTGATTTCGTTGACGTGAATGCCTTTAAATTTAAATACAGCGTGGGAACTGAAGATCGGATTTATATCCGTTTTGTGATGACACATTTATGTGGCCAAGTGTAAATGGAAAGGTTTTAACAAATCAGATAGATATCCAATCAGCGAAAACGCATGAAATGACCAGGTGTAAACAGGCCCTAAAAGTAGCACACACTCTCTGTCTTCGCTTGTGACTGAATGTTGTATAGCTCTTCTGTGGTTTCTAAGTTTCCGTGTTTCTAGTTTCTCTGTTTCCTTGCCTTCGTGTTTTGATCCCTGGACTGTTTTCTTGTTTATGATTGTTTTGCTGCCTGCCCTGACCATAGCCTGATTATCTGGATTACTCTTTTGCTTTGCCACTGCCATCGTTGTTTGCTGTTGTTGACCACGCCTGTTTGACTGCACTTTTATTAAAGCCTTGCATTTGGATCCCCACTTCATTGTCATGCCTCCCTCGTAACACATACACTTCTGCTTATAAAGTTGGGGTTAAAAAGTTGCTTTCAGCAAGGATGCATTAAAGTGATCAAAAGACTTATAATATTGCAAAAGATTTAAATGCTGCTGAAAATTCAGCTTTGGCAACAAATGAATAAATACGTGTTATATATTAAAATAGAAAACAGATATTTTAAATTGCTATAATATTTCACTATATTGCTAGTTTTACTCTATTTTAGATCAAATAAATTTAGCATTGGTGAGCATAAGAGACTTCTTTCAAACACTTTTTTTTTTTTACAGACTCTTATAAAATCATAGTCTTTGACTGTCAACATAAACTCTTACCTGACAGTCCTGATTGGATATAGTTGAAGGGAGAGCTTGGCTTTGAACCAACGCATCACTTTCATCACCACGACCTCTGACCTTTAAGAAAAGAAAGTGCCCTGAGGCGAGAAAGTATCAGAACTCTATAGAGTGCTTAGATATGCTTACAAGACAAAAAACTTAATAGGCGAGGCTGGAAAACATCTTCAAAATGGGCTTTTAAAGTCTCCCAACACAGTGCAGACATTTTTATAAAAAAGGAGTTTCTCACACACACAAAAAACAGTTTGTCTTTTTAAAAAAAAAGTACATTTCAGTTTAGCGAGTTCGAATAAAACTAGTCATAAAATGGACTTGGACACCTGTATTGTGGATCTGAG
Source organism: Tor tambroides (assembly GCA_021397915.2). Taxonomy (NCBI): domain Eukaryota; kingdom Metazoa; phylum Chordata; class Actinopteri; order Cypriniformes; family Cyprinidae; genus Tor; species Tor tambroides. Next base: position 7,532 of record JAFVLL020008747.1, read on the forward strand.
ATTTAGTCTTGCATCATTCTACAAATACATCACATTATAATACTCCTATAGCCTGTAAATCATTACATACTCCTCCCAAGGATAACATTTCTATCATGTTAAAATCACAGGTGCCATTAACACATCATGAAAATAGTTCTCCTTCAAATATTTTTGATTCCCATGTCATAAAAAATCCCACTGGTGACATTCATAACTAAAATGATTGCTAAGAGAAATTTAAAATATGTTTTTTTTATACACATGTCTCCTATATGTCTTTGTCTCAAAGCTGTTGTATTAATCTGATGAGAATACAACAACAACAACAAAAAAGTCTATAAACAAACATGGAAAGCAAAGCATCTAGAAAAGGGGGGAAAGGGAAGTGGTGTGTGGCCAAGTATGGTGACCCATACTCAGAATTTGTCCTCTGCATTTAACCCATCCAAGTGCATGCACACAGTAGTTAACATACACCCGGAGAAGTGGGCAGCCAATGCTGCGGCACCCGGGGAGCAGTTTGGGGGTTCGGTGCCTTGCTCAAGGGTCTCACCTCAGTCATGGTATTGAGGGTGGAGAGAGTGCTGGTTATTCACTCCCCCCCACCTACAATCCCTGCTAGACCTGAGACTTGAACCCACAACCCTCAGGTTATAAGTTCAACGCTCTATCCATTAGGCCACGACTGACCACGAAAATTCACAATAAATTCCCATATTAGTTCAACTACATCACCTAATGTCTCTCTTAACTGGACTGCTTGCACATATCTATGCTATTTATTTATTTTTCTATGTTCTGTAAAACATTTTGATGTGACCTATCAGCGTGATAACATTTTTGCCGCTTTATAGGCCTTGAATGGTTAAACGCACACACTTGTATGTGTCAAACTGGCCATCTATGCAAGTATCCTTGTAAACAGTAATTTATGTCTTAAGTGAAAGCAAACAGATGAGAAAGAAAACACATGTGTAACATATTGGATCCGGGCAGCTCTTAAAGTGACAGCAGTTTAATATTCCTGCTGTCTGTCATTCATGTTAATCAAACAACAAAAGAGAGAAAATCTCTCACTGCTTTTGACTAAATGACTTTTGTCACTTTAATTAGAAGAAATATATATTTTATTTACAGTGTTTTTATACATTTGATTACTTTATACACTGTATGTAGCATTTCTTTTTTTTTTTGTCCTATTGCTTGTAATTAGTTTATTATTTTTATTTGATCACTGTTTACTTGTCTTCATTGAGCTTTTTTTTTTTTTTTTTAATTTAGGCTAGTATTAGTTTTTTGTGATATTGACACTGGTGACAAGAAATATACCATTTCTATCAAAAAATGTTATATCATAAAGATCTTATTTAAGCAAAAATAATTATATTGTGATATATATCATTACCGTGAAATAAAATTACTCAGATCGTGATATACGATTTTGGTCATATCGCCCACCCTTAATATTATGTTTACAAAATGTGTTCTGTATATGTACTAATATACCTTGGAGTTGTGATTGATGATAAGCTGAATTTCTCAGACCACATTGCTAAAACTGCCCGGTCCTGCAGATTTGCTTTACACAATATTAAGAAGATCAGGCCCCTTCCTTCGGAACATGCAACACAACTCCTTGTTCAAGCTTTTGTTCTGTCCAGACTTGACTACTGCAACGCTCTCTTATCAGGTCTTCCAGCCAATTCCATCAAACCTCTATAGAACTAATCCAAAATGCCGTCGCACCTCTGTTCATCAATTTGCACTGGCTACCTATAGCTGCTCGCATAAAATTCAAGGCATTAATGTTTGCCTACAAAACCACCTCTGGCTCTGCACCCCTTTACCTAAATTCATTACTTCAGACTTATGTGCCCTCTAGAAGCTTGCGTTCTGCAAGTGAACGACGCATTATTGTGCCATCCCAAAAAAGGCACAAAATCACTTTCACAGACTTTTTCATTCACTGTTCCCACCTGGTGGAATGACCTGCCCAACTCAATCCGAGCAGCTGAATCCTTAGCCATCTTCAAGAAACGGCTAAAAACACATCTCTTCCATCTTTATTTGACCCTGTAACTCTATCACTCTCTATTCTAATTCTATTTTATCTATCTGCCGTCTTTTTATTTAAAATAATTTATTTTAAAATAAAATTTATTTCACTAACTGCTAATTTTTCTTTAAAAACTAACACTGGCTTTCTTTTTTCTATTCTATCTACTTAAAAAAAAATAAAAAAAATTCTGTATTCTATCTACTTGTTTTCTTTAAAAAAACAACCTTCCTATGTGTACTGTGTTAGGCTAACCGAGACTTGTCATATGGCTTGCATGTTGTTGCTCTTTTGTTGGTTTTGATTGCTTCTATTGTCCTCTTTTGTAAGTCGCTTTGGATAAAAGCGTCTGCTAAATAACTAAATGTAATGTAAATGTAATGTAAATGTAATATCTATTCACAAATTTATACACTACCATACAGATTTTGTAAGACTTTTCAATGTTTCTCAAAGAAACCTGATATATTGTGAAATATCCAATTTTAAATAACTGTTTTCCATTTTAACATTAATAATTGTATTATTCGTGTAATCGTGAATTTTCAGCAGCCATTACTGTAATCTTCAGCATTATTTGAACTAGAAATCTTTTGTAATATTATATAATTTTTAGTGTCACTTTTAAACATGTTTTAAGATTTGGATGTCTTGGGAACGGAAACTCTGATGGGTAACCAATACAATGACTCAAAGAAGATGTAGTTTCACATTTACCTTGAGTGTTTTGCAGAGTTGTGCCCAGTAGATCTGTGTCTTCATTCAGCTGTTGTCCACTAACTAGTCTCCAAGAGGACTGTGAATCAGCCACTGACCATCCACATGAGCCCAACTCAAATGAACAGTATGATCCCAAAGGTAAGGAGTCTGCAAAGACATTAAGCAAATTATGAAATGTCTGATAAATCTGTATCCACAAAATACAACCGACTGTGTTGGCAAACATTAGCAAAGCTTTAAAAGCTCATCAGAGAAATATTACATTTCCTCCTTCCATTTATCCATTAAGTCTACTAAAATGTATCATTATGATGCCTAAATCAACAAAGCTGGTGTAGTTTGTTTTGCCAGTTTGTTCAATTCATATTTAAGTCCAGGTATAGGACAAATAAAAAGTCTATTTTCAGCAATCTGATACAGTAATAAAAAACATATTCAAGTATTACATGATTCCAATGTCATTTACTTCAAATAATAAACAAACCACAGTTATGTTAACATGGGACAAGGACAGGTGGATTGTTTTCCAGAAATAAAACATTTCATTGCAGTCTAAAATTTATGGTTTTAATAGAGATGAATCACCACCATGAGGCAAATTGTGCCTCAATTAGCTATACACTTTAAATATTTCATACCTAAAATGACAACTGATATGACAAGACTCCAACTAACGTGTGCTAATATGGTCTCTGGATATTAGGTAAAGGCTAGGACAGCTTTAACTAACTGACAGATTAATTTTACAGAGGATGTTTTATAATGTCATGGATGTAATTAACAAGCTTAAACTTAGTGGGAGTTACTTTGATCATCTTCATAAGGATGCTGTCAGAGAATCCCTTCACATAATATCAAAAGTAGTTTCCACATGTCTATATCAGAGGAAAGAATAAAAAGTCTTGGTCTACAATTCAAGATAAGGCTAGAATGTTACTGCCATATATGTATAATGTATACAAAATGTGCATCATTTTATTTCTAAAATATATACACTGCCATATGAAAGTTCACCAAGACAGCATTTATTTGAACGAAAATACAAGAAAAACAGTCATCTATAAAATATTGTTGAATTTTCTATTGTACAATGTTTTATATTTTTATATAAATTAAAATATAATTTATTCCTGTGATGGCAGAGCTACATTTTCAGCATCACTACTTCATAGTCACATGATCCTTCAGAAATCATTCTGATATGCTTATTTGCTGCTCAAGAAACATTTCGTATTATCAGTGTTGATATGACAGCAATATATAACAATTTAAATTATGAAAAATGCTAAACAAATAAACTAAATTTAACAGAATTAAATTGTAAATTATTAATCAAATTCTGTTTACTGCAGTTTAAATTATGGCTTTTTTTAAACTAGCTAATCAACCTTTTAGAGTTAATTCCATAATAATTACCAGAATGTTTATGAAATGTACATAGCAGATAAATGTTTAATACATTTAATAGACTGCCTATAAATATGGATTTCTTCTATGAGTCTTTGTTCTCACCTTTTTTATCTAATTAGATTATACTGTAAGTGCTGTGTGCCAAGTATTACCATCTACAAAGTTCTTTGTACACAGACAATAATTATAAATCGTCTAAGCATAGCATAAATGTTAATGGAGATTAAATAAATCAATAAATATGCAAATAGTTTTCCTAGAGGAAAGTGAACACTCATGCATTTCAGGCGTTTTATGCAGCTCTTTACTCAGTGAAAAACTTTGACAGAGCAGGTTTGCTAATCCAACGCCTCCAGTGAAAGGATTAGAAATTTATCATGGCCTTAAGATTTAATACAGCTAATGTGAGTGACACACAGCCAGCCAGTTACTCAGCGGCACCCTCTTATATCGCCCTGTCACACTGCTGTTCACACTTTAATTGAACACTCTCGACGAAATGCAAATTGGCAAGAATGATCTCGCAAATCTTACGGATTTATAGCTTAAAGGCCACCTTTCAAAGAAATGTTTCGATTATCATAAACTGAATTAATGGGTTGGTGAGATGCAGCCAGTTGTCTACATTTAAAATAACCAAATACTGTCTTTTTTAAAGTCTAAAGAGCTCCACACAAACTTAATGCTCTGATGTGCGCAACAGCTATTGCATTAAACTTTGAAAAGGGATCAGATTTTGAGTGTGGAGCTCACAATTACTGACAGACTGGTAAACAGAAACTACGAATCTTCATGGCTTATAAAATATTAAAAATCTTTAATTTTACTCACTGCATATTAAGCCCTCATCTTCCCCTTGTGGACAGTCAGTACGAAAATCACACACTCTTCGCTTCTCAATGCAGCCTCCAGAATGACAGTGAAGTGATGAGTATTTCTCACAGTCTGAACCCAAATCCAAATAATCATCCCCTGTAGAAAACCACAGAAAACCATAACGATTCTGTTCAAAAGTGCCACATAAGGATAGAAGAATAATATTTAATGCATTGATTTAAATAATTTAATGTCAAATATTAAAATAGGCAAATTAAACAGTTTCCATAAATATTAGTTGAATATAAGTTGAAATGCTCTACAGATGCAAGTAATACATACAACACATTTGAGTTCGATAATATTTGAGAATAATTAATAAGCCGTTACCCATGACACAATCCTTTAGCTCAAGTGAATCAAATGCTAGAAATCCGACTTCATGGCTGCTACAGAAAGAGTATTGCACTGTCACACGGAAAGGCTCATCTAACTGGCCAATCTCAGCCTCCAGCACCTCCCACTGTGGCCTGGGACACACAAAAAGAAATGCTTTTAACAATCATTTCAATTTTAGATCAACCCAAAGGATGCAAAACAAAATGCACAAGTTCGAAATCATCTGTACATCTACTGAAAAAGTTGCAGATTAACCCTTTTAATGGCTAAATATACTCTATAATATTCAGAGGATAGAATCAACCACACGTTTTATAAAACTTTTGTATAATCAAAAAAAAAAAAAAAATCATTCATAAAACATTAAAAAAGGGAACTCTTTGAACATTTGTGACCCTGGACCACAAAACCAGTCTTAAGTCGCTGGGGTATATTTGTAGCAACAGCCAAAAATACACCGTATGGGTCAAAATGATAGATTTTTCTTTTATGCCAAAAATCATTAGGATATTAAGTAAAGATCATGTTCCATGAAGAGATTTTGTAAATTTCTTATCGTAAATATATCAAAACGTAATTTCTGATTAGTAATATGCATTGCTAAGAACTTCATTTGGACAACTTTAAAGGCGATTTTCTCAATATTTTGATTTTTTTTTTGCACCCTCAGTTCCAGATATTTAAATAGTTGTATCTCAGCCAGATATTGTCCGATCCTAACAAAACATACATCAACGGAAATCTTATTTATTCAACTTTCAGATGATGTATAAATCTCAATTTTGAAAAATCGACACTTGGTTTTGTGGTCCAGGGTCACATTTATGGATCTTTTGGAAATTACATTTTCATAACTTAATGGGAATGTTAGGTTCTTATAATATTATAATCTGGGTTAGAGATACATAACCTAACATTAAACCTTTTCAACAAGTGTGTCTGAAATTCTTGAGTTTAATTATTACAGTGTGTCTTTATTCCGTTCTTGCCGCTTAGAGTATGTGAACCTCAGTTCAACTCAGAAGTGTGTAAATATCGAGCTAAATAACTACGAGAGAGAAACTAGCTTCGTGGAACTCACATTACAATACATGTCATTAAAAAATTCATACATGAATGTCTCAGATACATGTGAGAGTGCTTCATTAGATGTAGGGAGCTTAAGTACAGTGGAAAGCTAATGCATTCTGTACTAAACATAGATCTCTGAGTTGGATGGTATTATTAAGTATATGCCTTATTTGTATAATACACCACACTCCATGGCGTAACCTCTATTATGCTCAGATCCATAGAGCCAAATGCAGAAAGTAAAAGTATATTATCTACGTCATGATCATACAGGCTTGTTCCAAACTGCATTGCATCAAGATCTATTCCTAGCTCTCTGTCAGAACCAATTACGCCAAAAGAAACATCAGGTCCTACTTTTAGAAACAAAATGCTTTCATCCATCTTCTGCGTGATGTGCCCAGCATAAGAAAATCAATACCAACTACATCTCCATAACAAAATCTTTTGGTTGGCATTCGTTTCTTGTGGGTACAGAATGCTGCTTTATACTCTTCTGTGTGAAAGTAAAGTGAATATGTCATTGCTCTTTTATTTACTTTCAAAATTGGCACTGAAAATGTTGGTTCTCGTTTTATGATCTGTCAATCAGATCAGTCATGACATCACCATTATATTTAAATATTGCTGTATGATATACATATACTCTGCAAAAAAAAGAAGCATCCATTTTTAGGATACTGTATTTTTAAAGATAATTTTGTAAAATCCAACTAAGCTTTACAGATGGAAAAGGTTTAAACAATATTTTTTCATACTTGTTCAATAAACTATAAACAGCTGTCACACATGCATCTATGGAACAGTCCTCTGCACAGGTTTAAAGGTGGTAGCCAAATAAGGTCACATTTATAACAACTTTGAAAATATATATAAATTTGGGCTCAGACTTTTTTTTTATATTTTTGTATTCAGCAAGGAAAGGATGCATTAAATCGATTAAAAGTGAAGTAAAGACTTTCACATCATTACTAAAAAATATATATTTTAAATAAACATGGTTCTTTATAACTTTCTCTGTTCATCATATAATTAATCAAAGAAAAAAAATATAATGGTATATAAAGCAGCACAACTGTTTTCACTTTGTTGAAAATAAGTGATTTTTTTTTCGAGCTCCAAATCAGGACATTGGAGTGATTTCTGAAGGATCATATGACACTAAAGACTGGATTAATGGCTGCTGAAAATTTAGCTTTGCCATCACAGAAATAAATTATATCTTAAAATATATTATAATAAAAAATAGTTATTTTAAATTATAATAATATTTCACAATATTACTGTTTTACTGCATTTTGATTGAATAAATGCAGCCTTGATGAGAAGATGAACAAAATTTGGGGACGAGTGTAACTGTCGTGACTTTCCATTTCTGTAATTTTCTAATTGCTTCAAGTTTGAGGCAATTCAATGAATTTATAGTTGAAGAACTGAAGCTCTATCTCACCTGCCAGTTCCTTGTTCTTTGACTGTAAAGGCTATTGGTTTGATGACGGAGTAGTCAGTGTGTTTCACAAAAGCGGATATGTTTCCTGTATGTGGTTCTGGTTGGAAGCGAGCGAGACGAAGATGACACAGTGGCCCACTGCTGAGCACTACAGGACTGGTCAGGTGGAAACTACATCTGCCAGCAGCGAAATGAGTCGAGGTGGGCTTTAGTAACAGAAAATGACCTGTTGAAGGACAGAAATCTCTTACTGGACTGCCAGTGATTATACAGACAATTGATTAATTGAAAAAAATGATCAACCAGCTATTGTTTGAATTGTGTGTCAAAATATAATTAAGTTATTATCAATACCTTCCGTTTTTCCAGTGGAATAATCTTTGATTGGCTGGACTTCCCATCTATTGGATCTGTGTTGCTGTGGTGATGTGACATACCAGTCCCCTCCAGTGCTGTGATTGGATAACGTCCATGAACATGGAGATTCAAAATCACAGAAGAAAACTGTGGAAGGATGAATTAACTCTATATTAGGAGGTTAAAGGGACTCAAACTGCAGTGGCAAAATAATGACCAGCTGTAAAATACATACTCCAAGCTGAATTCCGGAAATGTTGGGACTTTTTTTAAATTTGAATAAAATGAAAACTAAAAGACTTTCAAATCACATGAGCCAATATTTTATTCACAATAGAAAATAGATAACATTATAAATGTTTAAACTGAGAAATTTTGCAATTTTATTCACAAAATGAGCTCAATTCAAATTTGATGCTTGCTACAGGTCTCAAAATAGTCGGGACGGGGGCATTGTTTACCATGGTGTAACATCTCTTCTTTTCAAAACAGTTTGAAGACGTCTGGGCATCAAGGTTATGAGTTTCTGGAGTTTTGGTGTTGGAATTTGGTCCCATTCTTGCCTGATATAGGTTTCCAGCTGCTGAAGAGTTTGTGGTCGTCTTTGACATATTTTACGTTTAATGCCAATTCAGCACCCGGACTCTTCTACTATGAAGCCATGCTGTGGCAATAGCTGCAGTATGTGGTTTTGCATTGTCCTGCTGAAATACACGTCGTCTGGAGGGGAGCATATGTTGCTCTAAAACCTTTATATACACTTTTCAGCATTCATAGTGCCTTCCAAAACATGCAATCTGACCATACCGTATGCACTTATGAACCCCCATACCATCAGAGATGCTGGCGTTTGAACTGAATGCTGATAACACGCTGGAAGGTCTCCCTCCTCTTTAGCCCGGAGGACACGGCGTCCGTGATTTCCAACAAGAATGTCAAATTTGGACTCGTTTGACCAAAGAACACTTTCCACTTTGAAACAGTCCATTTTAAATGAGCCTTGGCCCTCAGGACACGACGGCGCTTCTGGGCCATGCTCACATATGGCTTCCTTATTGCATGATAGAGCTTTAGTCAGCATTTGCAGATGGCACGGAGGATTATGTTTACCGACAGTGGTTTCTGGAAGTAGTCCTGGGCCCATTTAGTAATGTTAATGACAGAATCATGCCGATGAGTGATGCAGTGTCATCTGAGGGCCCGAAGACCACGGGCATCCAACAAAGGTCTTCGGCCTTGTCCCTTACACACAGAGATTTCTCCAGTTTCTCTGAATCTTTTGATGATGTTATGCACTGTAGATGATGAGATTTGCAAAGCCTTTGCAATTTGATGTTGAGGAACATTGTTTTTAAAATATTCCACAATCTTTTTTATGCACTCTTTCACAGATTGGAGAGCTTCTTCCCATCTTTACTTCTGAGAGACTCTGCCTCTCTAAGACATCCCTTTTATAGCTAATCATGTTATAGTCCTGATGTCAATTAACTTAATTAGTTGCTAGATGTTCTCCCAGCTGAATCTTTTCTAAATTTCTTGCTTTTTCAGCCCTTTGTTGCCCCCGTGCCAACTTTTTTGAGACCTGTAGCAGGCATCAAATTTGAAATGAGCTCATTTAGTGGATAAAAGTGTAAAATTTCTCTGTTTAAACATTTGTTATAGTCTCTATGTTCTATTGTGAATAAAATATTGGCTCATGTGATTTGAAAGTCTATTAGTTTTCATTTTATTTAAATTTAAAAAAACGTCGCAACATTTCTGGAATTCGAGTTGTAATCAAAATAGAAAAATGATAAATAAATATATATCAGCAACCCATAGGCATAACTGTCTTAAATAAAAATTGAATAATACTATATGGAAACATAAAACATTTTACCACAAGTTTTGTATAGCGATGGACATCCTATATATAATTCATTTGTTGAAAGGCTAGAGGGAAAATAATTCTTACAGTACCAGAGCTAGGTAGTAACTGATTACATGTAATCTGTATTATGTAATCTGTTTCCAAAAATTAAGCACTTGTAATTGGACTAAATTACATTTTAAAATACTCGTAATCAGACTACAGTTCCATTTTTATGGATTACATTATTGTATATTATTTACATTATTTGTATATTATTGTATATTATTGTATATTATTTATTTTAATAGCAATAATTCACAAATTCACCAACTTTTTTACCTAATATATTTTTATTTGAAGTGCACCTGAAATTTTAAAATAATAAAAATATTTTAATAATGAAGTATTACATTTGCATGGTCATGGTTCTCTGACATTGTTTATGGTCACATGACACGCACGTAAACAAATAAAATATTTCATTTTTCAGTAAGTGTTTTGATTCACTTTACAATTATTTGTTTTAATTTAACATTTCTTATGATTTCATTAATTATTAGCTTTTCATTAAAACTCACAAACCCCCTGCAGTTCCTTCACAAACCAAGTTTGGGAAACCTTGAAGTAATATAATATTTAATGCACTTTAATGTTAACAACAAATGGAATATATTTTCTTACTCTTTGTATTTTTATATCAATACCGTACAAGATTATCCTATTTAAATCAATGTGAAAAATGAAGTAGGTCAAAAGTAATCGAAAAGTAATCTAAAGTAGTCTGTTTACCGTATATTATATAAAATGTGTAATGTAATTACATTACTAACTACAATTTTTGTCATGTATTTTGTCAATTTGGAATCAGTAACAGATGCAATTATTGTTAGTAATCTACCCTGCTCTGTAAGCTACACCGTGCTCTTATAAAGTATGTATGTAAATATTAATCTTGTTAATATTAATAAATATAAAATTATATTTCACAAAAACACAGGAAAGCATTCAGAAATCCTTCTAACATGCTGATTTAGTGCTGATTTGGTAACTTTTTTATTATTATCAATAATGAAAAAAGTTGATCTTCTTAATATTTTTGTGGAAACTGTGACTTTTTTTCAGGATTCTTTGATGAATCCAAAGTTCAAACAAACAGCATTTATTAGATTTTTTTTTTTTTCCGGTAACATTATAAATATCTTTACTGTCACTTTACACCGATTTATTACATCCTTGTTGAATAAATGTAGTAATAATATATATGTATACAATGAATTCCCTAAAACTGCCCTTTCAAATATTATCTGTCAGTATTATCAATGTGAAAGAAAAAGCAACCTTGTTTGTAAACAGATTCAGGAAGAAATTGGGTTCAGTGGTAGGATCACACTGGAATGGCCTCAAGAGAAAGTAATTAAACTGTTTTTTACTCCCTGTTCCTCTAAAGTACGTCCAAAAATGCAAAACCTTATAATAAAATTAAATAATAAGGACAAGGGTATGTCAGTTCGGACAAGAGAGGAAATATCTTGAGGGCTTTCTGTTTGTCATCAGGCATTCCAGTGGAAAAACACAGACAGTTGTCTTTGGAATCATGTAAGGCTATTGATGAAGAAAGACCACAACGAGGAAAACCACAAAAAGTCCCTCTGACATTCGACCGAAACATCCCAACGGGAAGTGCCCTGGGTGGAATACTTAACAAGATCAATGTTTCTTCTCTGCTCAATGTGGTGACTGAAATGACAAACTCCATTTAGGAAAAAATACTGTGAAACAAAAAGGAAGAATACAACTGCAAAACAACTGCTGAAGGAAAACGGAACAAATAAATTTATCAGTGATTTACACTCACTGTTTTCTAATGGACTGGAATCGAGAGGATTTGGATGCATTGGATCTTCTACTGCTCTTTCCAACAAAGCACAACTGCTCCTGACAACTGAGGAAAGACAAGAAGAATAAAGGTCAAACACACCATCAGAGAAGGTCCTTGTTCTTTTATGACATGATTTAATAAATAATAAGACCAGTCAGTTTTAAGAACAGCCTTCAGATGAAAGAACCAACATCTTTGACTGAAAATCATTGATTTTTGGTTTGATTATCTCTATGCTAGTAGTGGCCAAAAAAACCCAGGAAGCTTCATGACATTTTATGATCTGAATAGTGGTTTTGCCCACAGTCAACATTATGCACAGTTCTTGTGTTTTATCAATGAAGCATTCATTTAGAACAGCTGGAGACAATGCTAAGTGTTCTAACAATCAGCAAACATTACATTTATCAGCTAACATTCATCATCAGCACTCACGGCTATACTCATGTGTAAAATAAATTAATTCATTAAAACATGAAATTAAAGATTTAACAAGACACATTAATATTAGATGTTTTTTCAAGTTTATTCTTATAAATTATATACAGTTTCTTGTTTTGCATAGGACATAGTTGAAACAACATCTTCAGTCTTTAGTCTCTAAAGTTTGCCTCTCTAAAAGAACAGAGCTGTTTCTTTTCGGATAAGCACTGGATTGTGACTGACTAAGGCAGGCCACATTTCAAGTTATGTCATTTATTATAACAGCACATTAAAAGAAAAATAATAAAATGTCAACTTTTCTTCTTGCAGATAGTGGCACATTCCAGGAAAAAAAAGTCATTTTCTATATACAGGCATGAAGATGGTCAGCATTTTGTTTTAGGCATTTTACCACACACCATTTTTTCATTTTAAGATCTAGAGAGGTTGCCATAGCAAAGCAAAAGAAAGAAAAGGGAAAGTCAGTCCGTTCCAGTATTAAAACATAAAAACATTTGATGAAAGTTCATTATCACAGCAATGGCTTACAGTGTGCCAAAATCAGCTCTGTAATGAATATGCTTTGCCAATTATGACCCACACTTACACAATCACTGGTGTACACTTATTCCAGTCATGTCCCGACCTAAACCAGATCTGTTTGATGGGGTTTAAAATGAACTCCTCCTTCTACTGAAATATTCCCTTGATTCCAATGGTGTCAACTGTGTTAAGTTAAAAAGAAAAGCTTCTGACAGAATGCTAATGAAGATGGGAAGCCATGAAGCAGGATTTACAAAAAACATATCAGTGACTTTGATGTTCAGATAAAGGTTATTAGACGAACCAAATACTGTATAATCATCATTTCTGTGACATTTATGATATTAAATAGCAGATAAGTTTGTCACATCAGATAACTATGCCAATCTTTCTGGAAATATATTTTGAGCTGCTGAAGTTTGGTAGCAATCCCTGATAAATTGAAAAACTGTAAACAAGACATACTTGCAGAGCATGTGAAAAATATTTCTAAAACAAATAAAATGGCAAATAATTCATACAAAAACAAATTCCTTGGCCAATCAATGGTCATGGTACATTCTGCACAAGAGCAAAACACTTACAAAAAAAGTGCCATTCTAAATCAAACTGATGACGTTATAACTGATGACATGAGTGACACAATGGCTTCCTTTTCATCTGAAAGTTTCAAGCATGGAAATAAATAGCCTGGGAAGATACTTAAAAAAATCAATAAGGCAAATTTTAGCAACAAAGGCGACTACAAGTGTTTGTGTGTGTGTGTATGTGTAAGGACTCAAATGGTCAAAAGATCAAGATTCACAAATGCTCAATCACAGCCATATAGCCAATGGGGAATTTGTCATGTGATAAAATCATGTGATTTACTGCTAAATATACAAACAGACTGCAGCTGCCAAAAGGATCATTATGGGCAAGTTAACTAAATTTCAAGCCTCATAAAATTAACTGCAAATGAACATCCTATTTCCAGTAAATGACACAAAAAGGGTCTATATTCACCAGACAAATTAGTCACACTATCAGAAATAAACTAAATATAAGTACAGGCTATGTAATCCAAGAAATGCCCAAATACTTTACACTTAACTTATGATTAGTCAACAAATATTGACTAATAAAAGACTGACTGCACTGCAAGCTGCAGTTTGGCTGTATAAGTGCAAAGGTTTCTATTAGTACCGCAAAAAAAAGTTCAGTTTACAAGTTCTAGGTTGCCACTGTTTAATGACTAGTTTAGATGAAGAAATCGTTGCCAGATTTGTCAAGTTCTGCCATGTCAGTGACACTGAATCTTTGAAAGATATTACAGTGTTTCGTTCAAACACAACTGTCAAGCACAACTGTATTTACTTCCGTGAATATTAAAGTGGGTTTATTTTTGTCAATTTCTGTATAGACACATACTTTAAAGTTTTCACTACAAAAAAAGTATTGGACATTTCTACCATTGGCTAAGCCTACTTTTCTGAACTTGCAATAGTGGGGCATGTTACACAATATAAAAGTTGCCACAATATAACCTTAGTATAGACGTTTCACCAATATTCAAACAGTAAAATAATTATGAAAAAAAAACAATTCATTAAACAGCAAAAAAAAAAAAAAGAAAAAGAGAGTTTTAAGTCAGACTAAAGCCCTAAACACACTGCACGATTTTCACCTGTCCCAGACGAAAGACTGGCATCGTGAAACAATCGTGGCGAATCAGAACTCTCTGCGATTGCTTCACGATGCCAGTCTTTCGTCTGGGACAGCCGAAAATTGTACAGTGTGTTTCGGGCTTAAAGGCTGTGACACAAGTGGTTGACGGTCGACCGTAGCTGAACGTCAATGAATTTCTGTTAGCAGTTTTCACTGTGTTCTGCACAGACGGCTGATTGAGCATGTTGAATTGAAACAGATCACTCTGATTGACTGTTCAGCTCAGTGAACCAGTGCATGAGAAAAAGTGAAAGTGATGAAAGCGAGCAAATGAAGTCAAGAGGACACACAGAAGGACGTTCTAACTTTATACAATCTAAACTAAGCATTCTAATATGAGCATATTTTCATAACGACACTTGCTTATTACAGTTATTTCGTGTCAGCTCTTCTACAGCCACAGAACGTACATGCTAGTTGGTCACAGGCTGTAGTCGTTGCAGTGTGTTCAAGTGATACTTTTTAGTCCAGACATATGCAAAAACGAGGCAATAAACACAGTCGACTTTGTCGCTGGCAGTTTTTTCGTGACGGTATGATTTGTAAAATAAAACACTCTTAAAAATAAAGGTGCTTAAAAAGGTTCTTCACAGCGATGCCACAGAAGAACCATTTGTGGTTCCACAAAGAAACATTTAGTCAAAGGTTCTTTAAAGAACCACCTCTTTCTTACCTTTTTATAATCTGAAGAACCCTCTTTGCCAAAAAAGAACCTTTTGTGAAACAGAAAGGTTCTTCAGATGTTATATATTAAAGGTTCTTTATGGAACCATTTAGACAAAAAAGGTTATTCTATGGCATCGTGAAGCACCTTCATTTTTAAGAGTGAATGTGGACCAGACGTATACTGATATGCCTGGACTATCTTGATAGACAAAAGTCTGGCTCTGTGAGATGAATTTCCATCCAGTTTGCTGATTTGCTGAAGTATGAATATGAAATAATGAATATCTGAACTTCTGTGAGGAGCCAATAAACCATGAACAGTAAACCATGCTGGTTTTTCAGTGAAGGTTAAAACTAGGAAATCCTGAGCCATTACATGGAAATCCCCAGATGAAGGAATCTCTCATGTGTAATTCTATATACATTTCTAATGGCTCAAGATTTTAGTTAGTCTGTCCGTCCTTCAGCAGGAGCAACTCGTTTGCACTTATTTTGCTCTGCCAAGAGAGCACTCTGTGTTTGATTTGCATGTGTGACAGTCCTCTGATTCGTAACCAAGTGGTGAAGCATGGCATCTGGCCTACCTGTTCCACCCAGTTTAGGGCAAAAGAGGAAAATCTGACAGCTGGGCTTCGTTAAGCGCACACTCTCAGAAGAGTGCTGTCACTCCTCACCAACATGATACACAGCACAGCGTGCAGCTGACTCATCTGCTGATAGTGCCCAAGTCTGTCCAAGCCTTATCCTACTCTTTCTTCCTCTGAGAGGATAATGTCGACTCTTAATACTCTCTATTTCAGCTGAGAGGCGCACAAGCAATCCTCGCCACTAATGTCTGATGCTGTGGAGGAGCCATTCAATGTGGGTTTAAAGGGGTCATCATTCAGATCTTGATATTATGTTTCTAAGGTTAGCTTATGAATTAAGAAAACTTTTTGCACCAAAAAAGTTCAGATTTTTGTAATAATGATCATTTTTCATTCTTATTTCCACTCTCAAAAACACAACATGTGATGTGTTTTGATGCTTGAGATGGTAAGCGCTGTAACAGAGCCATATATGTTTGAGCCAGACGCAGAAAATGAACCAACACAACCACAGCAACTGTTTCAGCGAGGTAACTGCTCTCCCTTGTTAAAATCTATTATCTATATATAGTTCTAAATCTATTATTATAACTAGTTGTCAGACTGCTATATTTACTGATGTTTAGAAAAAACACCAGGCAAATTGAGAATAATGAAGAAAAGAGTCAGTTGTGAAATGAAGAAAACAAACAAAAAAACATTATCATTCAATGGCTTAGGCATGTCACTAAAAATAAACTGATATTTAAAATTTAGAGGGATATGGAGAATTTTTGGTGCAGAGGTGCAGTTTGACTACATTCAAGGACAGAACAATGTCAGACAGTCTTGATTTGCATGTTAAAGGATGTGTAGAGCAAAAAAAACTCAAACCCTTTCAAATACTGGCATTTCTAAAGGGTGGAAAACAAAAATTCAAGTATTAAACCGCAGAGTTAGCATTAAAGGACACCAATTATGCAAAATTCACTTTTACATGTTGTTTGAACATAAATGTGTGTTGGCAGTGTGTTTACACAACCACAATACAATGATAAAAATCTGCCCACTCCTTTTTTTAATCTTAATAAATCATAAGCAGTGTTTCAGAACAAGCTGTTCACAGAATCTGTACAATGTGACATCACTTTGCACAGGCCCCACCCACGACTGTTGATAGACACTGCCGTATTAGCAGAGACCCCACCTGAGTGAACAAGTAAGAAATGTCTTCTTATTACAGCTATAGAGGTTATTCATTCCAAAGCAGTGAGCATTTTCTGTTTTTATTCTGTTTGGGTCATGTTATCAGCATAGACAGCAGTATAGGTGCTGTAAATTACTCTACGCTGCTGACACTTAATACACTGTCACTTAATATAAACATACAATTTATTTTCCAGCAGTTTACCTTCACAGACATAACCAAATGTGTTTTTAAAATGATATAATAAATGATCTGTGGGGTAATTTGAGCTGAAACTTCACAGACACATTCTGGGGACACATGAGCCTTATATTACATCTTGTAAAAAGGGGCATAATAGGTGCCCTTTAAGGTAAGAAATTTGCAGAATGTTTTTTTATTGTAGAGTGTCCTCTGTTGTTAGATTAGCTACATGCTAACATTGGTCAAGTTGCCATCAATGTAGAGTGTTCCAAATCGTCACTTGGGTTTTTGAAAATCTGATTGTGTCATCCTAATAAAACCCAGGTATTATATGCAATTCTTTTTGTATTTTAACGCAAATACTGAATATTTATAGCATGTTTAATAGCAGTTAAGAAAAAACATCTTACAGTCCTTTTCAATACATTCCTAACAACAATATAATGAGCATATACATGTTTATGAAGAAGTTCATAAACAAAAAGCTTGAAGAAGAGACATATGTAGGCCATTATTGAATGTCTCAATGTTCACAAGCCACTACTGCAACTCTAAACCAGACTGTCAGCACAAATTTTCACCATAAATATAGCTTAATTGTAGCACTTAGCGAAGATCACAGAACATAGTTTTGGGTTTGTCTGGGACTTTGAGGCAGTGTTGAGAGTGTAGAGAGATGTGTTGCTATTTAGATGAGTAGAAAAGACACAAATTCAACTAATCATGGAAAGATTTTGCTCTGTTTGACACACTAAGAACCATCTGATCGATTTTTGATTTGAAACTCAAAATCCTAGGCATGGCTGCATTTATTTGACCATTTTTTTACAGCACAAAAGTACATTTACATTTACATTTAGTCATTTAGCAGACGCTTTTATCCAAAGCGACTTACAAACGAGGACAATGGAAGCAATCAAAATCAACAAAAGAGCAATGATATGCATGTGCTATAACAAGTCTCAGTTAGCGTAACGCAGTACACGTAGCAAGGTTTGTTTGTTTTTTAAATTATATAATAAATAAAAAGAAAACAGATAGAATAGAATAGAAAAAGAATAGAGCAAGCTAGTGTTAGAGGCCTTTTTTGCTTTTGTTAATTGTATAATAAATAAAAAGAAAACAAATTGATAGAATACAAAAAGATTAGAAAAGCTAGTGTTAGTTGTTTTGTTTTTTTAAGAATAGAATTAGAATAGAGAGAGCTAGAGTTAGAAGGTCAAATAAAGATGGAATTGATGTGTTTTTAGCCGATTCTTGAAGATGGCTAAGGACTCAGCTGCTCTTGCAAGTCTTAGGGCTTCAACAACTGAGAGCAAGGCAGTCTTGGTTGAATGTCCACTTCTGAAACCAGACTGGTTGCTGTCGAGGAGGTTGTTCTGTGTGAGAAAGGCAGAGACTTGGTTGAACACAGCTCGTTCAAGTGTTTTAGCAATGAAAGGAAGAAGGGAAACCAGTCTGTAGTTCTCTAAAAGAGATGGGTTAAGGGTGGGTTTCTTAAGTAGTGGGGTTATACGAGCCCGTCTAAATGCTGAGGGAAAAACATCAGTGTGAAGGGATGTATTAATGATGTGAGTGAGTGCAGGTACAACTCCAGGAGAAATGGCTTGAAGGAGATGAGATGGAATAGGATCACGCGGACAAGTAGTAGGATGAAAGGATGAGTTTGGAGACTTCTGCCTCAGAGAGCGAAGAGAAAGATGTGAATGAGTGTAGGTTTGGATTGTGGTGAGGAAAATTGTGCACTGATGGTTTTAATTTTATTAATGAAGAACGTGGCAAAGTCGTCAGCTGTTAGAGTTGATGAAGGCGGGGGAGTAATAGTAATAGTAATAAGTAATATTGTGACATTATATAAACATACATAAAATGTAGTTTATTATTATTAATGTATTATTTATGATGGCAATGCTGAATTTTCAGCAGCTGTTACTCCAGTCTTCAGTGTCACATGATCCTTCAGAAATCATTCTAATAGTCTGATTTTTGCTCAAGAAACATTTATTATCATAAATGTTAAAAGCCCAAATGAACTCTCCATCCACCTCTGCAAACAATATGAAACATTATAGCCCTGACTTTTAGTCACAGATTCTGTTTCGTTCTGCATCACTAAAGGAAATTAGCTGATAAAGATGTGCATTATGTTCAAACTAAGCCCTACAATGAAGAGCATTTGACTTTTAACAAAAAAATATGGACAGCTGTAATAAAGAATGAAGACTGAGAGTATGCAAGCCCACTTATCTGAGCCCCCATTCATAAGAAGAAAATCAGGCTTTTGGCATTTGCAAAAAATTTACTCACATAATTGAATTTTTCTTGTAATTGGTTGCAGCTAGGGTCAAATTATCAGAAGTAAGGGTTTTAAGATATATTTCATAGTGGGGGGGGGGGGACTCCTACCCCGTTTAACCCCTCAGCATTCACTTCCTGTCTGTACAGTTCTATTATACAGGGGACATTGATAGAAAGCAGGATGTTACTCTGCATCCATTCCACAGAACACCTTTAAAATTAATCTCATTTTGCACAGGTCTTTATAGATTTATCAGTAAAACATGGAATTGTGATATCCCAGTGAAGCAAGGCACAAAAGATCATTGTGGGCTTTGCAAAGATGGGCCAGCACAGCAGGAACAGCGATTGAGTTAGTATGAATGCTGCGGCTCGCCAAATGTTAAAAGCGACCAATGAATTCAAGAGAGAAAAGATGAGTTCTACTAAGAATTCTTAGAAAAAGAAAGTCATTTTCTGTCTGTGGACCTGAAGACATAATCAGAAATAACATGACATTCTGACACTGATGTTGACTAACTGAAGGCTGCATTATTATTTTTTTCTTTTTTCTAAATATTTCAGTTCAGGCCTACATCATCTATCATGGGATTTGGCTCTGCTTGGACTAAAATCAATTAGAAGATTAAAAAAATAGCGGGACTAAACACACATGAGAGCACTTGAGTCCCTTCGCTTTGGAGAGAGTCTGTTTTCATTCAGTCTTTTGTCCTGTTGCCAGATCACTGCAGAAAAGACTCTCTACCATATATGAGGGAACATCCATCAAAGTTAAATGTTTCAAGCCTTTATTCTGACTGAATCTATTGTTTGTTATTGCAAGGAGCTGAGGAGCTGAAGGAGAGGATGGAGTGGAAGCTGATCAGGACCATATCCTTCCTTATTATATTAATTATTTTATTAATATTTTCTTGTGTGATTAGCAATCAAGTTATTGATCAGTATTTAACCTCCCAGATTGTTTGATGATTGATTTAAGAAGTAAAGCCATCTATATTAGTATAGATTGAAAAGTGCAGTGCACGTATTCTTTTTTAAGTCTTAAAAGCAAAAGGTGCGAACACATGTTGAATGTATTCTTTCCTAGGGTCACAAGGCCAGGCTAAGGGGTCAGGATGACCTACCATCTACGTGAGCTGCGAGTAACAGAAAGAACTGTGACTTTTAGACATTGAATAACAGATATTAAAAATCCTGTTCTATCCTGTATTTCTATTCTCCAAGACTGATGACTGCATACTGCATAGTATGTGTGTAACCAACCATCCTGATAAGATGCTCCTTAGGAGTTAGAAAACCTTGAGATGCAGATAAGGGTTTTGTGTGTATGTGTGTGTGTCGGCATCTATTCTCTGTGTCAGATGAGAAGACTGTCTCCTGCTGCCATCCTGATCCGAGCTGAGGTGTCTTCTTCATTTGCTGACGCCTACAATAATCATTTGAAAATATGCTTGAAGGGTTTACGTCCTTATGTGTAAAACTGTCTAAGTTTATCTAGTTTTTAGAACCACTCAGAATGTTGCTGACTTATGTATTGATGCAATTAGCATCCTCTGTTAAGGTATAATTGCTTGTGTTTATGAACTGTATGGGAGAGCAGCCGATGAACTCCATGAGAGTGTTAAAGCTGACTTCTGCCTGAAACTCCAAACTATTTCTTCAGTAAATTTCTTTGATTGAATTTCATCTCTGACTCCAGGTCTCCATTCAACCACACACCTGATCCTTTGGGTTTGAACTGTAATTCCCCTACAGAGCATATATATACTAGTAGGCTACAGTACGTTATTAACATGATAGCAAGAAAGAAATTGATCACTGTATGTTCAAAGAAATGTTTTGATCACCATATGCAAGACTGACAAATATCACAATTGACCTATCGGTAACTACACTGTACATGACGTGAGAACAGTTTGCTATTTAGGTTTGTACCTTAGCATTGACTCACTAACTTTAATGTTAGCTATAGTTTTGGCCAGAGATACATTGCTGAAGCACAAGATGACATTAACGTTCTGCTTAAGCAGATGAAAACTGTAACTTAATGAGAGTATGACAACCAGAAAATGAATGTTTTCATTTTCATTGAGATTGGGGTTGAATGCTTAGGGACATTTTGCTCTGTTTTAGCTGGGTTTAGGAAATGGAATAAAATAAATTCTATTGCCCATCCTCTCATGATACCTGGAATCAGTGTTTCATTTACCCCAGGCGCATTGTTTTTCCATTTTTGTAGCATAAACACCATCAAACCGATGAAAGCTTCGGATCTTTCAATGTTTCTCTATGGCGATGAAACCTAAAGATGTCCGAGTTCTGGTCCCCGTGCAACTGATACTCAACTGCCATTGGCTCATCTGCGTTTGAGGGGAGGGGCCAATTGTAACTTCAAGTATCACAGTTACACTTAAAAAATAATAAATGAATATTTTCATTTAGAAAGGATGCATTAAGCTGATCAAAAGTGACAGTAACGGCATTTATAATATTACAAAAAAATTCTGTTTCAAATAAATGCTGTTCGTTTAAACTTTCTATTCATCAAAGAATCCTGAAAAAAATGCATCATGTTTCCACTAAAAATATTACTGTAACAGCACGGCCAGGCTCTCCACCCAGTCAACTACCACAATCCGTCTCACCTGAATACTAATCACTCGCACCTGCACCTCGTCACCACCGTCATCAAGAACAGTATTTAGGCACACACCACAGCCACCACATTTGTCCGATCTCGTTGATCCTACGTGGACTCTACTCCAACGGACTTCGCTAGTTGAGTATAACCTCTGAATGC
>JAFVLL020008748.1:0-10608 GCA_021397915.2 Tor tambroides
GTTTTTTTGTTTTTGTAGTTTTTCCCACCACTTACCCTTTTTCTTTATTTATTTATGAACTATTTATTATTTTGTTATTTATTTATTTACTTATGTTTGGTACCACTAGTTGCAAAAATGACACACTTCACCTTTACAAATGCACTTTTGCAAGCCGAGACATCCTATGAATATAATGCATGAAATAAGTATATTATTTTCAGTCCTTTTAATTAAAGACCACGTAAGACAGAATTAAGTGTAGGTTTCTGTGAGTTCATTAAAACCATGTAGAAGACAAGAAAAACAGATGAATCAATCAATCATTAAAAACACATGCACAAACATACAGCTGAAAGAAAGAGAGCTGTGTAAAGGAAACATCAGATTTTTTTCACACCTGAATGCAGCATCAGGCCTGAAATAAACTACCTACCTAATCACAACAAACAGCACAACATCTGAATGTGATTGACAGTAAATATTGTGTGAAATAAATACCTAATTTTATTGAAAATATTTGGCTATCATGCTACCTGCACTATAAATATTAATATAATCTCTGCAACCCATGCATGCTTGCAGTGCACTATCTGAGTGATTGCATCTGCGCTGATGTGCTCATGTAATGCGTTTCTGGCCTTAGACAGACAGTCTGCTACAAACGCTTATATAAACGCTGCTGCTGTGTGTGTGTGTGTGTGTGTGTGTGTGTGTGTGTGTGAGATGAACTTTGGCAGCTGAGGTCTCAAAGTGACCTTTAAAATGGCCAGACAGGAGGATGGAGGGAAATGAACGTGTGTACGTTTGTGTGCAGGATGCAATCAAATGCGGCAATGAAAACACAACACGTCTCTTCGGCCGACTGCTGTATGACAATTAACAAATCTGTGTGCATCAGAACTAATATGACATACTGATGGTGCATGTTTACAGGGAATCAAGTGATTATCACTAGTAATAAAGTCTCTCTAGGATATTTAGACAAGAACAGACTTAAAATCAACATGAAACTACATTCACAACTCATTTTACTACAATATAATGCATTTTGGGGTGAAACAGGATATTCAGAGTCAGCCAGTGTCATTTAACTTAGGGGTACTATTATTGTACTATTGTAGTGTTTCAGTTAGTTTATATATTATTTTTTCCTCCCAAGTTTTAGTAATTTTTTCTTATATATATATATATAAGAAAAAAATTACTAAAAAAAAAAATATATATATATATATATATATATATATATATATATATATATTTTTTAATGTCTATATAGATTTTTATTAATTTTAAATGTAGTTATTTTATATATAACCTGAAATAAAATAAAAATAATTTCAATCTTATTTTATTCTAGTAACAAAATGTTTTTGTATGGTTTTAGTTTTAGTTAACTATAATAACCCTGGTTAAAGCAGAATTTTGCAGTGGATTGTGGGAAATCTGCTCTCTATTTGATATTATTGCTGTAACATTTATCACATTAACTAACATTCATTTACTGACACTACAGCAGCCTAAAACAATGACTAAAAAACAAAAAATGAATGCTGTGCTTGATAAATCATTCACAGCAAGATATGAGCAAAGTAAATGGGGTTGTTATTTCATGTTAACTTTAATTGGTGAAACGTGCATGGAAAAGAAGAAAGGCCTGACCGTAAACAGATCGTGTGTGTGTGTGTGGATCTCGAGGCATGTGTGACTGCAGACTGTCATCACCAGATATATCAACTCTCACTCTGAGCTACCGTTCCCTCAAAAGATCCCATTTCCCATGAGCCTATGGAGGGATTTCCTCCGGCGGCTTGTGTTTGGAGCGTCCCGCGGCCGCTGATGCTGCTGTAGTGTGCCTGAGATGACTTTGCCAAAGAGGAAGAGGAAAATGTCTTTAAATGTGAGGCCGGAGTGTGTCTGACAACCAGACAGTGTTCCAAAACCTAGTGAGCCGCCTACATAGTCAGCATTTCAAGGCATCATAGTGTGCTCCTGAAAAAAAAAGGCTGGTCTATAAAGTTAGGCGACATGACTTTGCTGCCTTTTAAGATACCTTATTAAAGATTAATTGTAAGGCAGTATCATGGAAAGGAACTTTGCAATGCATTGCAACAAAATAAGCAAAATTCTAATTAAAAATATTAATAAAAACTCTTTAATTAAAAATGGACTATTTTGCTCAGATTGTCAGTCCCATATATTTGTGTTTTGAGAATCACATTATTAGAAGCATGCATATTTTACCAAATATTTCACCCAAATTTTTGTGCCATTTGTTTGTTTTGAGTACCATAATATTAGAAAAATGCATATTTTATGACTAGAAAAATGTATGTTTAACACAATATTTTACCCAATGACTGTGTCCCATGTGTTTGTGTTTTGAGTGTCATATTATTAGAAAAAAATGTATATTTTACCCAATATTTTTAATACAGTTTTTAATGCCATATTTTGTTATTAGTAAAATGCATATTTTACCCAATATTTTACCTCACTGTTGTGTTAAAATCAGCCAGACATGTCAGCAGTAGGGTTGGGTATCAAGAACCGTATCCTATTTAGAAAAATCACTCACTGCTTTTTATTGAATAACTTTTGTAGCTTTAATAAGAATAATGTTTATATAAATGTATACAGTTCAAGTAGTTTTTTTTTTTTTAAATTTAATTATTCAATATCTGTTGTATTTACTCGAATGCTACTTGAATGTTAAATAAATGTTATTTAGTTAAATACTGAGTTGGCAGTAGTGATTATAGCCTAAATGTGGCAGGAATAAAAGGTAGGCTAATTTCTTTAAGTATTTGAACCGAGATTTGATAAGAAACGGATTTAATATGGAGAATCAGAATTGATACAAGTTAAACGATACCCAACCCAAGTCACATGTCCTATGTGAATGGCCCCTTAAAAGACAGCAGCCTATGTAGATAGCAGCTCACTAGGGTTTGGAATCAGGGTTTTCTCCATCTCTCAACACATCCCACATCCTTAAGCAGGGTGTAACGCTGAGGCTTTTGAAGGTGGTGTCAGGAAGGGGTTTTCCAGAAGGTTCAGCGGCGTAAGCGAGAGGAGGAGAAGAGGCATCGAGACGCAGCCGCAGCCACGAGCAGAAGATCTAGTCGTCTGAAGCGAGACACAGGGCGGAAACACACGACGCAGGGCAGAAAGACACAGCAGACGGGAAGAGAACAACAGCGCTGGTTAGTACTGCACACCTGTCAATCAATTTGTCACATCAGCCTCGTCGCATGCAGCATGCACGGCCCCGCCCACAAATATGCAAATAAATAAATAAATAAATAAATAAATGAAGACATGCTTAAAAATGGCTCTATTCCCTGGACATCTGCGTCGGCTGCAGCTCACAGATCTATATTCTCTGCCCTACTTACTTCCTGCAAGAACAGCAAAGAGAAACTTTCCATAATCATGATGAATGTTTGGAAATCCAGAGCACATGCGGGAGATCATTCCGGCACAACAGCGCCATCTGAAGGACGCCCATCAAAACACATCATGCATTAATAAACAAACCTGGGTGTTGCTTTCAAGAACATTTGGTGAACTTCGCATCTTTATTATGCATTAAATGTTTTATCAATCAATAATGCACTTGAGGCATGTTTTTTGTCTTTTCCCATCATTAAGCAGTATGGTAAATGCACATACAGATGGTCATTTTGTGAGCTGCAGTGACTCCAGCGTCCAGTCAAAGCATGCGATGACCGTCTGACTCGCCCCGTCTGAAGCATTTTGCTCTTGTGTGCTGAGAGCTGAGAGTAAATTATTACTGTCATATGGGTGTGTGAGAATGGAGGCAATTCAGATAAACACTGAACCTACAAGAGCAAAAAGCACTGATGCTTTGGACTGAAATCCAGACACAGGAGACGGCATGCACTGTCATGGCAAAGAAATAGAAAGTAATGGATAGTAATATGACAAGGGTTAATCAGATAACAAATAGCCAAAATCAAGCAATTCATTACTTATCAGACTGAAAAGCCTTCATGTAAACACCTCATTCCAAAGGGGTGGTGAAGACCTTAAAGCTGGGTTATTATATATTTAATGGAAAACTAAGACTAAAACCATTACTTGAAATAAAAATAAAATAAAATTTAAACAAGTTATTTTTTTTCTTTCCTTATTTTAATTCAGTTTAATTTGATGCACTAAAATACCTAAAATAAAAAGTATAGACAAATTAATAAATAAATAAATATGATAGAAACACAACACAAAATTACTAAAACTTAAAAATAAAAATACTAATAAAAACTATAATAGTATCTTTAAAATAACACTGCCTTACAAATCCATTAAAAAGGAAAATATTAACCATTTAAACCTTGAAATCAGACCCAATATTTTACAAAATTGTTGCATGTGTTTTTATATTTTTTGAGTATAATTTTACTTTAAAAAAATGCATATTTTACCCAATATTCTAGAGAATGAATATTCGCTAAATATTTGCTAAAAATCTTTTGACATATTTTTAGATTTGTCAGCAAGGTAAAAATGACAGTAGGATTCATTTGGACTGACCAAAATCAGTGAGCAATATTTACATGCACACCAGTAAGCTGATAACTCAAAAAATATCAGCTTATTAAAACAACCAGTTTTCCACGTTTACATGCACATCAGTAACCTGACAATGACTTCATTAATAAATCAGGTTATTTCCCTGTAGTGACATCAAAATATGTAGTTATGCAGTTATGAATGCAGCGTTTTGACTGAACCACATCGACTTCTGCTGCACGAGATGAGAACACATTTTTATCATTTTCTGAGTCATGAAAGAGTCTGCGTTTGTGATATATTTCTTCTTTCTTTACTGCAAAACACTGTCCCTGTTTAGATGCAGTTAAATCTGCACTAATGATGCATTCACGTATCACACATGCACACTTCAATAAGCCGACAGAAAGCGGGTTATTGCATTTACATGCCGTGTGAAATCAGAGTAAGAGGCAAAAAACGACCTATGTCGACCAGTTTACTCGGGTTTAAACGGGTTACCGCGTTTACATGACCACGTGCGTTTTCGGCTTATTAAGCATAATCGTCTTAAAAACGTGCATGTGTTTGTAAACAAGAGCAACAGATATGTAGGTAAATCGATACATTAATGTACACAACATGTACATTAATGAACATACTGGACCTATTTCACAATCTCAACTCCATTTGACGGTCTATGCACGATCACAATTTTAACTCATGTCTGTATCAACAAACAAGAAACAATAATAATAACAAAAAGTCTGGCAAAGTGAAATCCCACAGACAGACGTCAAGTGACAGAGAACACTAGATAAGATTGAGGAGAACAGTAAAAAGGTGATATTTAATGCACTGCTAACGGGATAAACATGCAATTACAAAGTAAACTAAAACCTTGCTAAATGAAGGTTTTAGTCTCCTCTACGCCCACTGAGACGAGTGGCTTCCCGTCCAACCAAAACAATCGGAACTGAAAATGAGCATGAAAGAAAACAAGCAAACCAAGGTATGACTCAAATAATGAAGCGACACCCGAAACTAAACTGGGGCGACGAGAAAATCTGAGGCGTCTCTTACCAGGGTTTTGAGCCCCTTGGACCTCCTGCTGTCCGTTCTCGACTACCGTACCCGGATCTGCTCACACACAAACACACACACACACTCCACAATTAGAGGCGTTTGAATAAGAAAATCCTCAAAAGCCAAAGGGACAAACACGCAGTTTGCTCAATGCAAACAAACTCTTGGAAATCAATCAGATAGATGCCCACAAAAGATTCACACAGGCCAATATAAACCACAGGAATTGCTTATTTCACACAGCAACATTCAATGAACATCACAGGTGACTGAAACAGGAGAGATCAGTTTGCAAATACTTAATCTCGAGAAAAAAATTTAATCTGTGAAAAGAGATGCTGTGCAACTCCTATTATAAAATAAGTATATGCATGTGTATAGATAGATAGATAGACAGACAGATAACAAAAAGGAAAAATAAAAAAGCAAAACAATAAAAATCAAATCAATAAGAATCAATAAAAATAAAAAAGCAATGCAATAAAATTATTTTAAATATAATGCAATGCAATAAAATAAAAAAATAACATTCAATGCAATAAAATAATCATTTTTTAAAAATGTGATGCAATTAAATGATAATAAAAGAAAAACTATAAGAATCAGATCATGTAAAATGTAGTCAAAATAAAAAATGTAATTAAAAAAAAATGCACTGTAATAAAAAATAATCAATGCAATAAAAAAAACCCAATGCAATAAAATAAAAAAAATAAAAAATAAAAAGCAATGCAATAAAATAAAAAAATGCAATGCAATAAAATAAAATACTGGTTGGTAGTAGATTAGCATTATTCAATAAATCTTGGGCATGCCTGATGTTTTGGCTGGGTAACATCAACAGATCAGACTCACCCTTCCCGTCATTGTCCAGCAGTGGGACATAGTTCGCCTTGTCAACCGTCTCTCCGACCTGATCGTCGAAGGTCTCGGCCTCCAGCGTGGCCACAAAATCCCTCTCCACCATGTTCTCCACATCAGGCTGAGGAACGCTGTCGGTCAGAGCATCGGTCAAGCTCAGATCCGCCATGACTCTTACTGCAACACAAAGACAACAAGAAGAACACATGCAGATTTAATAATCACAATAATAAGAACTACCTATGCTCATTAATGTTTTATATTTATTGTCATTTATGCACCGCAGCAAAAACAAATGTGTGCAGGAAACACTTTCTGTCATGATGATATCATATATTATGATGCAATCTCTTGATATCAACCGTGAGATGCTGAATTATTTAATCAGATACTCGTTTTAATCATTTAACATGCCCATTATCAGAAGAAATCAAAGCAGCAGATAAAAACGTCTTAAAATAAATTGTCTTGAGAGTGAAACCAGCCCAAATGCTCTCATTTCCTTATTTAACTCCCTTTTTTTCAAAGTCTGTGATTCATTTGCGGCGTCTCTCTGCTGATAATCATAATTTGTGTCTTCCTGTGTTGTGTAATCTCAAGACTTTGCGTCTGTGTTTTCCTAAATCACAGAGATTAAAGATGTGGCAGCGTTGTAACGCAGCAGGATTACAGCTGTGGGATGGACGGACACACACACACACACACACACACACACACACACAGATTACCGATTAAACAGAGCTATCCTGAAGCATCAGTTCAACAGGCTAAACTGAAAGTCATTTCTCCCTTATTAAAATTTAAAAATGGTTGTTTTTTAAAAGAAAATGAAGTTAAAATAAAAAATAAAAAATATTATATTTTTAATTTAATTATATATTAAAAGTAATAATAATGCAATAAAAATTAAAATACAAAATAATAATTTTATAAAGTTTAAAAAATATAATTAAAAAAAAAAAAATCACAAAATAATATTTAAAATAATCAAATAAAAATAATGCAATTATTTGCGCTACTACTACTACTACTACTACTAATAATAATAAAGTGAAAAAAAAAATCTGGAATATAACAAACATTAACAAAATAATATTTAAATAAAATAATACAATTAAAATTAAATAAATTTTCAAAATTAAATAATTAAATGCAACAAAATTCCAAATAAATACATACATACATACATACATAAATATTGATCTCATAAATCACAGAGCTGAGTCATATGTCAAATCCTGTATGGCGTCCCCTATTGGTGAGGCACCACAATGAGGAGGACAGAATGTTCCAGTGGGAAAGAGAGGGGCTTTCAGACAGGAAGTGTGTGTGAATATTAGGTGTATGACAGCAGCGGCAGGCACTTGTGAGCTGAACTTCTCTTCTGCACTCAAGCATGCAATTCGACTCAAGACTATCATGAGGTCATTTCCTCCGCTGCTCTACTGTGGTGAGGTGACATCACATCATCATCCTGAACTGCAGCAATCAGTCCTTCAAACCAGCAGCTAAACGAAGCCAAACCACCTGATAATAAACTCACTCCTGCTGTTTCATAACAACAACCCAGAGGTCACGATGCATTTACTATGGTTATTATCGTCATTAATAAGCAGGGTATTTATTAAACATCATATTACTGTTGTTTCATGCTTTATATAAAACATAAAGGTGAACTCATGTTGTGCTGACATTGTTTGCAACATTCACATAGCAATAAATGGAAAAAAAATGAAATACAATAAAAAATTATAATAAAAGAAAAGAAATGAAAAATAATAAAAAATATATAAAAATTAAAAAAAATAATGACTAATTTAAACTAATAAAATAAAAATAAAGAAATAAAAGAAAATAAATGAAAACTAAAAGAAAATAAAAACTAAAACAACGAAATTAAATGAAAATAAAACAAGAATAAATTATATGAAAAATCATAAAACAAAAAACATAATTCAATAAAAATAATACAATTCATTTAAAAAAATGTTAATAAAAACTACAATAATAAAATAAATAAAAACAATTTAAAAATAAAATGAAAAAATTATTAATAACCAATTTATTTATTTATATCATATTACTGTTGCTCCATGCTTTAAAAAAGCCTCTCAATTAGAGCTGGGCAGTATACCGGTTTGTACCGAATACCGGTCTTTATTTTTGTTATGAAATGGATTTTTACTATACCACAATACCGGTGTATGTTGCTTAAACAACGTTCAGAACAAGGCACGGCACTGTTTGAGAGGGGTCCCTTTTCACTGTTGTACTGTAGTGAGCGCACATGACAAAGCATGACGGTGAAGATTAAATCACTCACATATGCGACTAAACGATGTCTAATATTAGCCACTGGCTAATAAATTCTCAGATTTTACTCGCCAGTGTTTGAGTTGGAGGCTAAGTATAAGTTTCACTCGCCGAACACACTTGACTGAGCGCTTCAGAGTTTCACTGGAGTCTCTCTGTCAAGCGATCTGTGGTATTTTTCAGTTCATCTGAATGGACCTGTATTTGGCGTACCGTAAACTCTAGTGTGAAGGCGCACGACTCGCTGTCTCTGTCTCACACAAGAGAGAGAGAGAGAGAGAGCGAGAGCAGAATTGATGCACTAGATGTAAACAATATTCTTTGTTCCATTTTCCCGTCAAAATAACAGCGTTCCTTTGGAAATCTTCAGGTTTTAAGAACTGTTGGGTTTTCCGGTAGTGGGCGGAACTAATGTGCAAAACACAATCTCATTGGCTGGCACTCACCTATTATCGTCCCTGTTTTGATTTCAGCAAATCAGTTCGACCGAATGCAGGAAACGTGATTAATATTTATGAACCCAGCAGCAGCTCATTAATCCTTAGTGCATTTTATATTGTTATTAGCAGTAGAATTCGTAGTAGTATTGTTATCTTAAAGTTTTTTTATAGAAAAACTAAATGACAAACAATATCTTCAGTTAAAATTAAACATTTTTTTAAGCCAATCTACTGCAGTACTTCCTCTGTCAATCAGTAGGCATGGAAAAAAAAAATACCGTCATATACCATGAAACCAGTATAATTTTGAAAAATACCATGATATACATTTTTTTAAGCACTACACAAATCATTCTCTCACGGCTTATTGCTTCAATTGCATATGACCTGGATTCTACAGGATCTGAGCGTCAGAGGATCAGAGAGCATCAGCAATAAACTGCTGTGCTGAGATTTTCAGCTTTAGCTACATTCACTTTCCCTCACAGCTACAAACATCATGACATTATATGACACGATGGCTCTTCTCCGCTGTCTTTCAGCAGCCGTTCCCTCCAGAACCTGTTCAGCTTCAGTAAGCTGCAATTCAGTGTTTGTTTGAGAGCTTTCAGCAGGTCTCTGGAGTCAGACGCCACGACAAACAAGAACCACACCTGTAACACGCTGACTACCTGTTATATGCTTGACACCATGAAGGTTTATTAATATATAACAGCAGTTCACTGCTATAGCTATAATATCACTTCAGGAAAGACCAGCCCTTACCTGGATGACTTTCAACAGGTGGGTATTTGAAAATCAAGCTATTCAAAAAAGCAATGCTTAGTCAACCTCACAAGCTCTGTTTAAAGAAATCAGATTCAGGAACAGCTCTCTGGGCCGTGAGCCTAATAAAACGCAGCGGATCACATCGGAAGTCATCGTGTTTGAACAAAGGAAGGATATTGAGGGAAAAGTGGCTTGTCACAGGATGATCTGATTTGATATAGCAGGCCAGAACTAACACAATTCACTTTAACAGTCATTGTGGGGTGTGTTTACTATTAATTTGTCTCCAAAAATTAACAAAATCTGACCGAACCTCAGTTTGGAGGAAACATCCCCTTCTTATAAACAAATTCTAAGGCAAATAATGTTTTTTTGTTTGTTTTTTTTAAAGTCTTTTAACTCTAAAAATGCACCAGGGTTATTTTAGTATCATTGAGATACTACTATATATTTTTATTATTATTATTTGGAACATTTTTATATTTTCTGTTTTAATTTTAATTTGTTGTGTTTTGTCATTTTTTATTAATTTATTTTGAATATGTCTACACAGGTTTTATTCATTTTAATTTCAGTATCAGTTGTACTAATATTAGAAAAAAGTAAAATTTTATATATATATTTTATTTTTTTTATTTTATATATA
>JAFVLL020008749.1:0-31724 GCA_021397915.2 Tor tambroides
GATTTAGACAGATTTGTGAACAATATTTGAGAGAAATAGGCCTTTTGTGTACATAGAAAAAGTCTTAGATCTTTGAGTTCAGCTCATGAAAAATTTGTAATGTAATCCTTTTTTTTTTTTTTACTATCTAGACTACTCCTCCAATTCATTGGTCTCACATGCTGAGTATAATAATAATAATAAATAAAAAATGAAGCCAAGCTGTACTTCATGTTACAACACCATTTTTCTTATATATTTTACCAATATTTCCCAATATTAATTTAGCCTATGTTGTTGCTATCACCTATCATATACTAAGCAATTTTTAGGTACCAACAAACAAGCAGAAAAATGCGGTGACCCAGTTTGGTTAAGCTGTACTAAAGATCACCAAAATCCATCAAACTCTATATTTCATTACAGGTTTATTCTATGTTCCACACGTAACTCATGTCTGACATTCTTTTTCTTTTCTTTTTTCTTTCATGTTCTTTTCACTGCTTGGGAATTTAATCCCTTGGCTGTCTTTTCATAATTTCAAAGAGGAATGTTTCAGCAAACTGAATAAAAGACAAAATATGGGATAGTATAACAGCAGTAAATAGTTTATAAAGTCATGAAAACAGCTTTAAAAACAGCTTTTGTTTAAAAAAAAACTGCTTTGAAAAAACATCTGTCTTTCGTTTTAGTACGTGTTAAATCACATTACATTTGTGTTTAGTTTGATACAGTGCACATTTTTCATTTTGAAGCTTCTCTTCCCTTCTTCTTTTAACATTACAGAAGTTTTAACATTAAATTTAACATTAAATCACTAAAAATAATAATTAAAATAGTGATCTTAAAGACTCATATATTTCAAGCATATATTTCAAATATTATTACACATGCATTTGCATTAATACTCAGTTCTATAATTGACATATACCTAATTTTGAAACAACTACATTAAGTTCAGTTCTGATTAATTACTTATTTAATTAAATAAGTATTATGATTAATTATGTGATTACGTAATTTCTTACAGAGGTGAAATTAACGGATATTCCCAAGACAATGTGCACACACTTAGTTTCAAGAACAGCTGAAACTACCATGCAAATATATATTCCTGAAATATTATGCCTATATATATATATATATATATATATATATATATATGTTTGTTATTGTGTCAACTGATATGTTGTTCCATGTTCTACCAGCTACAAACTTCATGTATTTCAACTGGTAAAACTAGAGCATGATGCTAGGAAACACACAAACTAATAATTGAATACACAATAATTTGCCTTGGATAAAAGTGTCAAATGTATGGGTGTATTTTTGCTTTAAACAAATTAGAGGTTTATTTATATCAAAAACCTGATTTGCTCAACCAAACCAAACTGCTTTGGGACATCCTAGAAATACATGTAGAAGTATAAATAACCTTAGTGTAAAGGATTTCACAACGACACAAAACACCATCTGAACAACTGTTTTCCCCAAATGAGAGCTCCCTATAGAACTAACCTTGTTTTTTGTTTTTTTTCATTAGCATCAATCTTCCTTGTGAGATTTTCTGTGAGCTTACTGCAAGACATACAGAATTTTGTTAACATACTGTACAACAACACACTTTACTGACCTGAGTTTGACTGTGCCACACCAATTGAGATATTAATCACAAGCCCTGAAACACAGAACAGTAGCTCCCAGTGACTGGCTTTCATTTGCATTCATTCAGAGTGTAAAACAATTAATTGAGACACCGTGCAAAATCTAAACAACATGCAAATTGTCTCTTTTTTTATTAAATGAGGCGAAAATAAAATATAGCCTTTTTCAGCATTTCTAATTTGTTAAATATATTCGATTTCAGCAACATGACAACAGTCAAAGATCAGGCGCTCACGTTTCACCCTCAGGTTGAAAATTTGATCAGGTCACTGTTTCATTTCAGCATCTTCAGCCTGTGGCGTTGATGAATCTCGAGTGAGTGCTGGTGTTTCTGATGTCCTGTCTCTGCCTATCTGCATGTTTTCCCTCGTGTTTTTTGTTGTCCAAGTCAGTGCAATATCATGCAGTAGATTTGCCAAAGAGACACACAGTCTGGCGGCCAAAACATCAATCACTTGAGTCATAAAACCTACATAAAAAAAAAAATAAAATACCAACCAACTCATTGGAAATATGTCTGTGGCGATATTCCTGCAAAATGATATTATGTAGCTTGTTTGTTTCACAACACAAAGTGAAATATTCAGTGAGTGGTGCTAAAAGGGGTTCAGTTTATTTAAAACAGATTATTGTTGTATGTATATGAAATTAAATGTCTGGTGAGTGGTGTCAAAAGGTTAATGCTCTTTCATGTTTAATGTACTACTTGCACTAAACCTAACCGAAAGTATTAACAAAAGCAAACATGGGATAAAAAAAAAACACATTTATTGTAGCAAGCATGCCATTATAGCTTGCTTCTGTTCAAGTCTTCAATCCATTTTATCACGACTTCATGGGACTCGTACCCAAGTGCTCCACATCACAAGTGCAATGCTGTACCAGGTGCGCTACAGAGCAAGTTTACTTTGCCAGAAAACTGAAATTAGCTTGTTCTGTAAGGGAGAATAGGGTAAGTAGAGCCAATGGGTAAAATAAACCACGCCCTGCAGTTAACCATAAACAAAAGTCATCATGTGACCACAATTTAAGGTAATATAGTTCATATTACTCTACCCTTCTTGGACTCAGGCACAGAAAAACTTGTATGAAAACCAGAGCAAAAATATTTTTTGTCATGCCATGCTAATTCATCAAGTAACTAAATTTGTATCATAATAATTATAAATAATTAAGAAAATAGATAGGGTTTGGACATTATTAAATGTAATTTAAGGCAGTAGAGTATATTAAAGAAAATCTTACCAACACTACAATAAATAGTGTTGAGAGAATTGCTTCAGTGTGATGAAAGGACTGCCACAAGACACCATACATGGCTTGTTAGAAGGTTTAATGCCAAAACTAGTTTTATGTAAGGCACACAAGATAAGATTATAGTTATACAGAAATTAAAAGTAAAATTTAAACAGTTTTTCGTAGGTCGAAATGAAAGAGCAAACAAACCAGCCAAAAGAAAATATGACAGAATTCAAGCATTCCTGGATTAGTCTCACAAAAATGGTGCCTTTTTTTTTTTTTTTTTTTTTTGCACACCACATTCAACCTAATGTCTATATTCTGCATTGAGAAATTGCAGATTTTGTTATGGCAACTACAATAAAAAGAAAAAGCCTTCCAATTCTTGATGTGCTGGTGAAAGAACTGTTGTTATCTAATACATTCTGCAAGACGTCTCTGCTGTGTCCCCTTTGGTGCATTGTAATGTATATTCTGCAACTATACTTCAACAATCAATTATTGTTTTGTTTTTTGTTGTTGTTTTTTTTTTTGTTGTTGTTGTTGTTTGTTTGTTTCACTTTACATGGTCCTCTTAAAATGTACAAAAACCTCTACCTATCCACCAATATAAATAAACCACTAAGCCTAGAATCCCACTGACCACATGACCCATCATCCTTGTGTATCTAACTAACCTCAACATTCACCATCCACAATCATCCACTTTTGTGTTTTCATCTGGCATGAACATGCATCATTCTGTCTGTATCAATTTGCAGACACTTCGTTGTTATAGCAGTTTGATTACTCATTTTGCATTGCATATATTGTATTGTTTCTACCACATTCTGCATATCATATTATGTCATATTCTTCTTGTCAAAGTTGCAGAGTTATCCCAGTGACATTTACACATGCAAAGAACATTGCCACTGACACACATAAGCAGTACTGTCAGAAATGTCAGCAGTCCAAGTACATAGCCTTGAGGCACTCCTTACTTACCATATTCACCAACATGGAATGAAATAATGGAATCTATCAACTTAGCACTCTTAAGCCTCGGGTAAAGTAGACTTCACTCTCCATTCTTTTCCATCCATATGCATACAAACATGGTAGAATGATCTACAAGCTGTTATGAGGAAGCTTTTTTGGTAACACTTTCTTTTAAGGACCAATTCTTACTATTACCTAGCATGCATATCACTACACTCTAAAAAATGCTGGGTTAAAAACAGCCCAACTTGGGTTATTTGGCAACCCAGCGCTGGGTATATATTGGACAGAACACATGCTGGGTTATTTTGACCCAGTTGGTTGAGTTAAATGTTTTTTACCCAACATGCTGTGTTGTTTTATCTAAGTCAACTATTGTTTAAAAAATATTATATTGCTGGCTTAAAATGGGCTGGAAATTAAAAATCACACACAGAATTACTAGAGGCAACAGCAATAATCAAATGGTGAACATGTATTATTAAGCAAGAACACCCATGGATGAAAATATAAGACAAATTGAATTTATTTTGGTGAAAACAGCATAGTTTACAATATTATATATATTTAAACTCATTTAACAAGCATTTTAGAAATAAAAAATGTAACATTTAAAAGTAGCATTTTAATTTAAGTGTATTCAACCGTTCTCTGTTATCACTTTTCACCGAAATAGTGCTAATTCTCATGATGGTGTGTCACCGAAATCTGAGCCGGTGAAGGGCTGCTTTTCGCGGGGGAACTGCAAACTTCAGACCGCGGCCTCGCATTTCACTCGTAGCTGAAAGATGCTGTGACTAACTCCACAACCTGCCCATAAACAAACAGTACTGAGATTAGAGAACATATTTTAACATTAAAATAAATTACATTGAGTATTATAACGAATAAAATCAGTTTATGTTGTGCAAGGCAAAAGGTGTTACCATCATGACCACTGCTGACGCATTTAATCTGACTGACACCTTGTTCTTGTATGTTGCATTCCGTAATATAACATAATTTACAGCACAGTAAAGACTGTATATTGTATACTGTATACAAACTGTATACTGTATACTTGTATACTGTAAAATATATACAAACCTTTATTTCACTGAAGAAGTGCACCAAATCGGCAGTGGTGCTGAGAACTGCTCTCTCCTGTAGTAGTGGACGCAAAATGCCTGCGCTATGACTGTAACTCAGCAGCTGGGTTATTTTGTTGGAGACAGGCTCAACCTAGTGGTTAGGTAGAAAAAATAACTCAGCATTAAAAATGACCCAGCAGCTTAGTTACAGAAAAACTACCCAACACCTGGGTAAAAAATATTACAAATAATCAAATAAAATGACCCAACAAGCTAAACCTAGCATTTGGGTTAAAAAAATAAATAAAATAAAAAATAACCCAGCATTTTTTTTGTTTAATAGTGTAGCATATTGGCTGTTTATTAGTACTTATAAAGCACATATTAATGTCTTTTTCTGCATGAGCATATTTTAGATCCCTCAATCTGACCTCATACATTCACAACTACCTTACTAACTGTTAATAAGCAGCAAAATAGTGAGTTTATAGTTAGTGATAGTGAGAACTGGACCTTAAAATAAAGTGTGACCATTTTTTTGTCTTCTACTAAGTACCAAAGTACAACTATGCTGAACTCTGACCTGTAAATTGGTACGGCAAATTTATCATTAAAGAATTTATCATTAAAGAACTCATACATCACAAACTGAACTCTTGTCTCAATTCAAATAATATAAACTTAAAATCTGCATGTATTGCTGTGGGCAAGTGGAGTCAATTGTATATTTGAACATTTTGAATATATTGTAACCATACAGTGTCTGAAGTAATGCTCAAAGCTCAGTGTGACCGCAGCTTTGCTCAGATGCCGGGCCCTGCTTCAAGACATTATATTTTGTGCCATGTGTTCTCATTTGACTAATCTTTTCCTATTTTAACTATGCATGATTATACATTAGCTGTAGTATTAATGTTTATGTTCACAGCCCGATCCGAACAGACCTGCCAGTTGTGAATCACTGCTCTAACCCCTGCTAGAGTTGACCTTCTTAATCAATTTGTTCAAGCTTATAAGCAGGCACTGCTGTCTCAGCAGACCACAGCACAGCACAGCATTCTTCCAGTTATTGGTGCAATGTGTCTACCAGGCTGCTACATGCTACATGCTCCTCAGAAACCCACTAGCTGTTCTTGCACCACATTGCAAAATCTTCCACTGTGTATTTCTGATTCCATGAATTGAAATGGCACCATGATGTCAATCTAACAAAGAAAGTATTTGCTATAGATTACACTCTGTTTGAACTTTAACTGCAATATAGAAAAGGACAAAAAAAGATCTAATTTAATTATAAGGCACTTTAATACAATTGTAGTTGGCATGTAAACATTTTTTTTACCTGTGAATGTTGCATGCTTTGAGAAATACCTCTCATTGCTCACAAAAACATGTTTGTATATGTCTACAGACACATAAATTGTGATAATATCAAGTTATATTCAACTTGACAGGGAAAATTCTTTTGAAATTGCAGTGATTCTGATGTCAACATTCATAACCTCTTTAATGCAAGAACACAAGAAGGCATTTGTTCTCAAAATAATGTGGGGATTTTGCCTGGTTCTCATTCAAGAATAGCTGACT
The DNA here is from genome assembly GCA_021397915.2 of Tor tambroides. Lineage (NCBI taxonomy): Eukaryota > Metazoa > Chordata > Actinopteri > Cypriniformes > Cyprinidae > Tor > Tor tambroides. The sequence continues at coordinate 6,522 of JAFVLL020008749.1, forward strand.
TATCCATTATTATTATTATTATTATTATTATTATTATTATTATTATTATTATCATCATCATTAAATTATTTTTAAAATGTTTTTTTTTTTTTTTTGGCATATGTACAGTATTAGCATGGCTTAATTGTAATGATAGCCATTGTGCCATGCATGGAAATGCCTCTTAGATATTAAACTAAATGTATTGTTCTGGCATGCTTACAAATTTGCAATTTTGTGTTTTTCTGTGTGTATATATATATGGAAAATTTGATGGAAATAATTAGTGCAGAGACAGATTAGTTTAGAGTTTTAGTTTGTTTGGGTTTTTAAAAAATCTGCATAAAACACTGATTGTATCTCAAAGAAGACATGGCTGCAAGCAGAAAGCCTTTGAATCCTTTGAAGAAAGCCTTGTTGTCTTTGAATCTTCAGAAATCATGTTGCAGCTTGGCAACTTGCAGAAAAGAAAGCACATGAAACATCACAAGCTACTAGAGTAACACTTGCGAATGTGTGAATGAGTGCTATTTGAATTTGTGGGATGTGCAATATTTAGTGGGATGAGTTGGTTTTGTTATCTCATTGTTCCCACATAATATTAGGCATAGCTCTGGTCATATCCAGCCTTCTGGGTAAACAGCTATTCATATGAAGTTTAGAAGGCCAAAGTTCCCTCCAAATATATTGGAACCACATATTTATGTCTAGATAACACACCTGTCACACCATATTTACTCAGGGGAGTATTTATGAATATTTCTCAGGGGAGGTTTATATTTGAAAGTCATTTTCTTTATAGATGCCTTCAAACCCAATGCAAATGAATTAAAGACCTAAAAAAGCTCTGGATCATACTGTTATTGCTCAGGGGAAGAAAAAAAAAAAAGATAGAGTTCGTTTTACACACACTGACATTCTCACACTATATGAAGAGGTTATCACAATCAGAACCTGGCAGTATTCATCAGTAATACATCAAAGTAGTTATGAATTCATGAAACAGCAAAAGAGTTAAATGTAACATACAGATATATATATATCAAGCCAATGCTTTAGCTAATTAATGCATTGTATAAAACTGAAACACATGAATACATAATAATAAAACACATTGCCCCAACCTAACATTTTATGAAAAATACCCTTGTCCACAGTCTTTCAGTTAAAATCTACCTTCACTATTAAAGAAGTTTTGACTCTTTTTTTCCCCATGTATTCTAGTGTGGTTTTATTATGTTTACCCGTTACCCACCAGCTATACACTTATTGGACTTTTTGAAAACCTTATAAATATAGCCCTAGTGACACTTTCTCCATGATTCAACTAGCCTGGTCTCCCTTATAATATCTACTGATTTCCCCCACAGCAAGGCTGGATTTTCATATGTTCTTGTATACTAATGTTTATTTTATGATTCATGTAAGGCCATGTGTGCTGTTCTATACACAAACTCACTGTATAGCAGTAATGGATCAAACAAGCAGTTCTATTTCCGTCCACAAATAACTAGGGGTAAGAAAAACGACATGAGAAAAGCACAGAATGCTACAGTCAAACCGATCTCCAACGCAGCTGCAGAACTTCAGATTTAACAAGATTCAGATGCCGAAACAGATCCAAGATCGTCAGGACATTCAGTACAGACTATTTAGAGAATCTCTCGAGTGTTTCATATTTTGTGGCAATAAACACACTGTCAGAGGAAAGTGGCTTTAAGTCCAGCTTATGTCTTTATACTCCCTGTGGTGCTGGAATTGCAATCCAGTTCTTATGCTGTGGATATTAAAGGTTTTGACTGTGTTGTTCTTACAGTTTTTCCCTTCTTTATTGGCTAACAATGAAGGATTATGTCTGTTTTATACACTTTTCTTCAAATACCATACTCTTAGACAAGTCTAAAACATTAACTGTGTCACTTATTCTGATGAAATTTCTAAGCAATGCTGCAAATTAATGGTGTTATGCTGAAACAAACGAGGTTGCTATTGTAAATTTGAGGAGTGATTTTCTCTTATTCACTGGCTTTTTCTTTGCCTTTTCTGACAGAATAGTGCAGATGCAAACCCACATTTGGTAACACTTTATAGTAAGTATACAGTAACAAAGCATGTATAAATAATTTGCAAACTATTATTTTAAAGTTAATTAATAGTTTATAAACTGTAGTTAATACATTATTATACTATGTACAAATAGTGAGTTCTTCATTCATTGTCCCAGTAATTAATAATGTTATAGTTTAATTAACTCATATATAAAGAGTTATTTATGCTTATTAACGGTAAATAGTTCTCACTTTAGACTAGGTCACAGAAAATCAGAAAATGTCATTAATTAAGTGATTTAAACCAATTAATATTGGACATTATTGCATTCATATTATGTGTTCCTTAAAATGTCTACAAATACATTAAACACACACTTGCTTTATGGGGACCTCCCATAGACATAATGTTTTGTTTTGTTTTGTTTTTTCTTACTGTACAAACTATATATTTTGTCCTCTACCCCTGATCCTAACTGTATTTTAACAACATGATCTAATGAATATTTGTATGTATTTCATATTGACAGCATTGTTAGAATGCCATTAAGGTCCAATAATAGTTGGTTTAAAGCACTTAATTAATTACATTTTCTGATTTCCATGACCTAATCTAATGTGAGAACTATTTACAGTTATTTTGTTAACAAAGCAGGAAAAAAAAACAAAAAAAAAACATCATCTAACTTTATATATACTGTATATATATATATATATATATATATATATATATATATATATATATATATGAGCTGATTAAACAGTAACACTTTGTTAATTACTGTGACAATGAATGAAGAACTCACTATTTGTATATAGCATATATTAACTACAGTTTATAAACTATTAATTAACAAAAAACTAGTTGGAAAATGGTTTGTTAATACTTTATACTTATATACTTTAATTAATATTAAAATATACATATTATTATTCTCTTTATAGCAAAACACTACCCTTTGCACCACCACAATATTAAGGTTTGGTGGTTTTATATCCCTATAAAAATGTGTTTGACAAGGACATTCAAGTCATTACTTACTGTTTTCCCATGTGCCTTTAAAAGCTTATTTTATCTGGACTTATAGTTCTATCAAGACCTTATTCTTTTCATCTCTCCCTGTCAATAACAGTCACACATGGTGAGGTGGATTCAGACAAGAATGGCCTATTTTCTGCTATTGTAGGGTTTCATCAGGGGCTCAGATGTGCAGTTTTTTGATCACATGGCTCATTTCATGCTATCAGATACATGTTCCTGCTAAAGAAACACACTGGTTTTCTTGAAGGTGTGTATAACACCGGCATTTCCAGTGCCTGACATGTGATTGTTCTCCTTCCATTAGAGGAGACAGGAACACAGCTGCTTGTTTTGAGGACCTGCGGTGCTATTAATGTTGTTATGGCTGCAAATAACGAGCTTTCAAAAGCTGGCAGACATCACACGTCAGTTTTCTTGTTGTGAATCAACTCTTTCTGGCTTCATATAGAAAACTGACAGATCAAGCAGGTAATTGAAAGTAGCTGTCAACCTTTGTAACTCCGACGTCCACCACTGTGCACATATATGAAGCTTTGATATTAGAGCTGTGAATACATTATAATAATTAATTGTGATCTCAAGATTTTTTTATTTGCATTTTAATGCGTTATTCAATTTTTGAGGAAATAAAACGAAATAAATATGTAGAAAAGTGGTCAAAGAAATTATTTGAATGCTCTTGAGATTCCCAACATGATCTTATTAGTATTTAGGTATTTGTATGCAAAGTATGGTTTCCAGCATGCATAAAGTACACTAAAATGTACATTATTAACATAGGCAGCATCTAAAATCTTAGCAAAATTAGAGACATGCAAATGTGTTGTAAATTGTTGTCAGTGTACATTTATCTGCCGACCACTTTTGATTATTTTTAAGAGGTGTTTATGTTTAGGGTCGAGGCAGTGCTCAAAAATGAGTTCCTGTGATATTCTATTCTAAAGTGTTTTAAATGTCAGTTTTCTGGTCAACAACTACACTGCACATAATGACCCAATTATAGAAAAGTCGCTGAAATGTTGTACTTTTTTTCATTTTTACAGAATTTTTAGAATGTAATGTTCAGATATGTATCTTAGTATTGACTGGCTTTCGAAGTTTATTTATTTATTTATTTATTTATTTATTTATCTATTTATTTGCATGCATGTGTAAGGTCTGTTTTGGGTTTTGTTTCATGTTCTTGTTTTCATGTCTTTTATTTTGAAGTTTAAGTTATGGTTCCTGTTTGTGCCATGCTTCCCTTGCCCTCATGTCTATTTGCTATTGGTTCCCTTGTTCAATGTGTCATGTTCTGATTGGTTGTCCAGGTCATGTGTCTTGTTTCCCATTGGTTTGTTCATGTCATGTGACCCTCTCTGTTTGCTATAAGTAGCCATGTCCTTGCCTTTGTTTCTTGTCGTGTATTAATGTTGTAACCTGCTGTCGGTGAGTCTAGTCTGTTCATGCCATGCCACGCCTGTTTCATGTCAAGCCTGTTTCATGTCAAGTCAAGTCTGTTTCATGTCAAGTCTGTTTGGATTATGTTTGGATTTTGGATTTCACATTGTAAATAAACTGCACTTGGGTTCATCACTACGCTCGCCTTCAGTGGACTCTTTACAGCATGCATGTGGAAGATATGAATAGCACTACAAAGTGTATTGCCTCTGATATGACTGGTTTGAGCTGAAATATACATGTGCCAAATTCTAGATGATTAACAAATATACAACAATTATGACAATGACAGTGCAAAATCTCAAAATTAATTTCCAAGCAAAAGTGCTGTGGAATACAGGAAAGAATTCCTGTAAAAAGAAAAAAAAAAAAATCTGCAACTGAGACATAATAAGAGACTATCACTAAAGAACGTTGTGATCAATGAGTAGATGTAAAAATTATGTTTAACAAACCAGCAGGCCCCTTTCTCTTCAAGCACAGCTCCAGATCTACCCACACTCCCATGCAAGCTCACAGTTTGCTGGTCGAAACGCAGCTGCCTCAACCCAACCTCCGTTCCATATGGTCGGTCAGCTTGGCTATAACTGTGCACATAGCTATGTTGGCTAAATGTTGCTTTACTCTGAGTGCAAACATATGGCCCTGCTGTGACCACAAACTACAACACAAATCATTAATATTTCTCAGCAGTGAAGCAGGACTATATGGGTTAAAGCAGGGTATTATGAGAAAAAGTTTGAAACTGTTAGGTTGATGTGATACTGATTGTTAGATGTGGTTTCAAAGCTATTACAGCACAGACTGTTTGCTATTTTGCAAATGATTTTCACTTTATTTTGTTGGCAACAACTGCACTATGATCTCTCCAAATTGTGGGGTATTTATACACAAACATTTTTTTTTTCTAGAATCATTTTATTTTACAGTGTTCATGGTATTAACACTGTAATTTATTCCTATGTTAATTAGAATACCTTGTGTTACAAGCAGCACCATAATTACACAATAAGAACATCTAGTTCAGTAGTAATACTGTGTAATTACTAAGGTGATTACAGAGTCAAATGAACACTAATGCAAAGTACTTAGTTCATCAATGATGTAGAATGTTTTGTGTGTGTGTGTGTGTGTGTGTGTGTGTGTGTGTGTAGCGGGGCAGAGAGGATGTGCACCCATCACCTTAGTTTTCTAACCACCCAATGTGAATTGCCATTTGCAAGCTAATTACTTCCATAACATGAACTTCCATGTAAAACTTTCATGGAATTGTGTGACTCTTGCACCATTTCCTTTCATTTTGCACATGGTCATTGCACATGGTCAGAATGCTTTTTGCAAATATATAATGCTGACTGACACCCTCCACCTCCCCAGCTCCACCTGTCTAGATCTGCAAAAGGATTTATGTATGCATGTTAATAATAATAATAATAATATAATATATCTGTGTCACATATTTCCTTATGTGTCATAGATGAAGTGAAGTGACGTGTGGCCAAGTATCGTGACCCATACTCGGAATTTGTGCTCTGCATTTAACCCATCCAAGTGCACACACACACACACACAGTAGTGAACACACACCCGGAGCAGTGGACAGCCAATGCTGCAGCGCCCGGGGAGCAGTTGGGGGTTTGGTGCCTTGCTCAAGGGTCTCACCTCAGTCGTGGTATTGAGGATGGAGAGAGCGCTGCTTATTCACTCCCCCCACCTACAATTCTTGCCAGAGACTCGAACCCACGACCTTCGGGTTACAAGTCCGACTCTCTATCCATTAGACCACGACTGCCCAGTTGCAAGCTCACATCAGTGTGTCTGTGTATCTACTGGCTATCTAATATACTTTAAAATATAATTTATCATAGATTCATTTTCGTAAGACATTTCTCCAGTCTTCAGTATCACGTGATCATTCAGAAATCATTTATTATCAATGTTGTGCTGCTTAATATATATATATATATATATATAATTTTTTTTTTTTTTTTTTTTTTTTTTTTTGAACCTGTGATACTTTCTTCAGGATCCTTTGATGAATAAAAATAAAAAGAACAGCATTTATTCAAAATAGAAATATTTTCTAACAATACAGTATAAGTCTCACCTTTTCTTTCTTTATTTATTTTTTTCTTTCAAATAAATGCAACATTGGTGAGCAGATTCTGTCTGGTCAGAGACTGTTTAAAAAAAATACTGATCCTAAACTTTTGAATATATATATATATATATATATATATATATGGGTAGTTGACGTATCAATGTGTCCTATGGTGTGACGGAAAAATGTAAAAAAATAAAATAAAAAAAAACCTCTAACATTGAAGATAAACCTCTTTCATGGTATTCTGTGAGGTGGATGGATTATCTCGGCAAAGGAGAAGTGCTCACTAACACAGATTTAGACAGATTTGTGAACAATATTTGAAAGAAATAGGCCTTTTGTGTACATAGAAAAAGTCTTAGACCTTTGAGTTCAGCTCATGAAAAATGGGGGCAAAAACAAAAGTGTTGTGTTTATAATTTTGTTCAGTGTATATATACATATATATATATATATATATATATATATATATATACATACACATACATGCATGTCCATTTATGTATACATTCATTATTAATTTGTCTCAAGTATAAGTGACAGCCTACACCAATACAATATACCACCCACCTCCCCTTCTCAACAAGAATTTGTCATTTGTTTGAACACCTCTTCAACTTTTTATGAACTTTCCCTATGATATGAGGAAAAAGTGCAGAAATTGTAACTATCTTATCGCTGTACCTTACGTGCCCCCTATAAGGGTTATTAAGTTCAGTATGACTTTCAATGTATTCAGTGTAAATGCCTTTAGTGAGAATAAAGAAAGAGCTAAGATCGTGACTTTCACAATCAAACTCTCTTTCTCCTGCTGACGTGCGCATTAATGTAGATAAGCAGTATGCGCTAGTAGAAGTTTAGAGCAGTAATGAGCCTCTTTTTGTAGTTTCATACTCGCCTCACCAATCTTCCTTCACCACGTGCAAACCCTTGAAAACCTGCAATCTCCAGACACTGTCAGGAAACCATCAATACTTGTCACAGTGCACTACACCCATGCAAACAATAAGAAGTGAACTCCAACCAGTCTCACAATCCCTCCTCCAGTCCCAGGCACTCTGACACTCTGTATTTAAGCTCATGAGTGGGACGCGTCCTCTGTTGGAGAGCGTTCAGACAGCATTTGCAGTGTCTCCTTAGCTCCATGATACACGTGCAACCACTGGCAACACTCTGCCCACAGCTGGAGCACTGGGAATTCAATAATCATGCAATAAAACCAAAAAATCTGCATTCATCACGGACTCGATCTGAACGGTGCAATGAGGACAGACATTATCAGCCTTCAAAACAGTCTGCAGTCCTCTTCATGTGATATATTCTCTCCTGTTTTGTATTTATGGTAACACCAAAGAAAAATGCATAGGCTTGCAGTGAAGAAAGCATCAAAGTAGGGGTGTCACAATATACCATTATTAACGATAATCACGATATTTTAAAAATGAAATATCATTATTGTGTTAACTGGGGTGTCGTGATATTACAGCATTGGCAATAACCATATTTCAAAATGAAACGTACACAGCGCTAAAATCTCCCATGTAATTTATGTTTCATTCATCCTCTATGCCGGAGGGCGCCCTTGCACAGAAAGCCCACAAGTGAGACTCACAGAAGTAATAAAACAAATAACTTCCCAGGAAAGCCCTTGTTTTGAATGTTTTGACTGATGAAACTTAAAGAGAATTAACACACCTTTGTGATAGTGTATGGTTTATCGGTTCTTCAAGCCATCTCAGCTATTTTTTTAAAAGAATACTACGTATTTATAATGCAATGCTATATTGCATGTATGTATGTAGAACTTGTCTAAATATGCCAATAAGAGAATATTAACTATATTATATATATAGTTTTATAATTGTATTATTTTTAATTTTATAATAAATTATATAATTTAATAAATATAATAATATAATCAATTATATAAATCATATAATATAATTAGTAATATAATTTTTTTTCAAGATTTCTATAAATATCATGATATATCGTTATCATGAACTCGTTTGATATAATGAACCTGATATAATGACAGCTCTAGATCTTGAGGCCTCTTTTGATTTGCACCTCCCAGAATGAAAGCGCATAACAGTGCATTGATTTCAATAACCACTGGTGTGCACAGACCTCCGGAGGGGCAGCTAGGGGAAAAACACGCAACTGTCAATAACATTGTGTCGACTTGTTTTAGATGATAAAATGCACTTTGTATTTTGGCCAACATTAGATGGCCATGACTTCTTAAAACTTACAGTAACTCAATGTGTGAGACCTGGTGGTCTAGTGGTGTAGTTTTCAACAGAACCCAGATTCAAATCCCAATTTAATGCTACAACCTTTTAACTAAACATGCAAAACTGAATTTGACTGATCATCACGCAATTTGGTTGCATGAAAAAGATGATACTGTAATTCCTCAAATTTCAATTGAAAGCACATAATCTGTGGAAGCTGTGACTCGAGTGAACTGACCCAAATTCAGACATGTGATATCTGAGTTTTGGCATGTTATAATGTCACTCCTTCCATATTCTTTCTGACTGGATTCGATGCTAATATCAATAGCTTTGGGGGTTTGATCACAGCTCTGCATTGCATCAGGTAGGCAGATTGATTCAGAAACGAGAGCCGACCCCATTACTTTGATTACAGTTCAGCTGCGATCACCTCACGCTGGCCTAATCACGACTGGAAAGCCGGTCACCAACATCAAGGGACTTCAAATTCAGGGTTGGCTAACTACAGATAGAGAGAGCGTTCTGTTCTGAGTTTTAAACTCTTTCCCCGTGGAAAGCTGCCAGTTCTGTCTCGCCTCCATTATAGCTTAAATGTAGACTGAGTGGCAGGGCTCAGGAGGGACCCTCTAATGCGCTCTGCTAACTGCACAACTCATCCAGGCAGCTCTAAACACTAATGTTCTTGTTTTTGTGTGCATTTGTATCCGTGTGTGAACAAGCCAAGCTGCTAACTCACCTCTAATCCATCTGAAAATAAAAAAAAGCTTGGGGTAATTTCAGCCGTGAAATAAATAGCTCATCTCTGCTTTGAAACGGGGAGGAACTTGCTGAGGCCTGAATTCAGGTCATGTTTGAAATGCTAATCAGGAGAAGAGGGTTGCTGCGCACTAGCTAGTGTAACTGACGAGGAGCAATCACATCAGCACTCGTTCTTTTCCTCATCATAGATGTTATATTTAGCTGCGAATCTTAACGATCTAGTAGCTTTAAGAAGACTTTTCTGATACCATATTTTTTCATAAGCCAGGGGTGTGTGACAATATCTAGGGCTTAGACCAAAACATCAGGTTCTTGTTATGAGGTGGATTTGAGGATCAACCCAGAAATGGATCTAATGAAGTAAGCATATTAACTCTTTCCCTGCCAGAGTTTTTGAAAAAAGTTGCCAGCCACCACCAGCACTTTTGGTCATTTTCACTAAATTTTTATGGCCACCAGAATATTTTATTGTATGAATATCCGAACAGGCAATACATAAAAACAAAGAACAGAGCACATTTCAAAAATAAATAAAGAAATAAATCAGTTTTACTCTAGCTTCAAGCATTCTTTTTTTTTTTTTTTTTTTTTAAATCAACACTTAATGTAGGTAAGTTTCAGAAAAAAAGCACAAGATTTTGAGCAAAAAGCTGAGAAAATCGCATTTTTCAAATACTACATCTGGATCATATTCAGTAATATAATCAAAGCAAAGATGCAGTAGATGGCTTTCTTCAGCACCCCAAAGCTTGCACAGTCCTTTAACAATTCCTGGATCAACATTTCACTCGGTAACATTAGCCAGTTTTCATTTATATGCTATTTAATGTTGATGATCACATCATTTTTCATATTCATCTGCTTACATATGTGATTGCTCTTTCTGCATCTTCCACACCTGTGTTTTTGATCAGCACATTCTGGACTCATTCAGGAGATGTTTGGCGGGGAAAGAGTTAATGGGTAATTTAGCCATGTTGTCTACTTGATTAATCAGCAGATCAATCAAACTGCTGTATCAGCATCAGTGTATGTGCACACTGTGAACACCACACCAACAGATGGACTCTCCATAAAAAAGTTACTTTTATTACTTTTAAAAGTAATGCGTTACAATATTGCATTACTCCCTAAAAAGTAACCAATTGCATTACTTAGTTACTTTTTATGGAAAGCAATGTGTTATGATACGTTTGTATTACTTTTTCTCATGTGGGCTGGGCTTGCATGTTTGTTATATATATATATATATATATATATATATATATATATATATTTGGCAAATTCACATCTGTTCAGTAGAGAGCGCAGCTCAAACAAACCTTTCAGCTGTGCCGCTATTCTGGATTGCATGAAGAATAGGACTTATTAGAAGAAATGTTACACAGAAGAAACGTTGCAGGTTTGCATCATATTCTGACTTTGCATTTGACTGTTTTTATTGATTTTGAGGGACACTGAATGTGTTTTTGTGCAGATGAGATGAGTAAATACATGCTGACATTTAGTCTAGAACTACAGTAACATCATGTTCACACACAATGCTCTGCACTTACTCCAGATTTCTCTCAACATGAGGACAGGAGAGCTGTCAGTAAATACATGAGAAAACAAAGTAACTGGTGTTATTTTTTTTGTAAAAGTAACCTGGAAATTTGAGGGGATACCAGAGGATATTGTGTCTGACCGGGGCCCTAGTTACTTGAAAAAAGTAATCTGATTACGTAACTTGCATTACTTGTAATGTTACCCCAACACTGTCCATAAAAAGTAACAATGTAATGCTATTAGTTGCTTTTATTATAAATAATGCAATGCCCTTCAACAATTAACTGCACATAAATTGCAGCTAATGTAGATATAGGTACAGTTTACAATGTGTGTGTATGCACAGATTCAGCTACTAGTGATGTCAAACTATTAAAAAAGATATAGTGAAACATTTCATCACTATGTGAAAGTCTTTTCTTTTTTTTCTTTTTTTCTTTTTCTTTTAATCAAATTTAATCATGTAAACAGGTTTCTGTGAAGCAGAGCTATAAACAAACCATCTGGAAATTATGAAAAGCTTCATCCATATATATATATATATATATATATATATATATATTAGTGCTGTCAAACGATTAATCGCATCCAAAATAAAAGTTTTTGTTTGCATAACATATGTGTGTGTTCTGTGTATATTTATTATGTATATATAAATACACACACATGCATGTATATATTTTGAAAATATTTACACGTTTATATTTAAGTTTATATTTTTATATTTTATAAAATTTATATTATAAATAAATATATTTAATATATAAACATAACATTTTTCTGAAATATATACTTGCATGTGTGTGTATTTATATATACATAATAAATATAAATAGCATACATATATTATGTAAACAAAAACTTTTATTTTGGATGCGATTAATCGTGATTAATCGTTTGACAGCACTAATATATATATATATATATATGTATATATGTATGTATATGGATGAAGGTATTGATTTCCTATCTTCACTTCCTTACTAGCAGGCCTTTTTATATCTGAGAAAGATTGTTGTGAAACAGCAGAATTGCATTCGATATGAACACATGCTTCAGCACTTTGGTCAATTAAATAATGTAGTTTCTCACACAATTATATTGTCACAAAATGTTGGTTTGCCTCCCCGTGGGCAAGACAATGAATGTAACAAAGAACAAGGGAATAACAAGCTAACTGCATTAAGGGAGAGCCAATAATAGAGATAAACACATTACACTTCAATAACAACAGATGATATTAGATGATTCTGTTCTCAAAAGTGTTAGCGGTACGTTACATAAGCGCAGCGCAGTCGGTATATGATATGACAGCGATGCGAGTGTGATAGTATGAACAGTGAGTGCTACAATCGTCCTAGTGTTGTTATATCAGTTTGTAACAGTGGTCAAATCTCATTTATCACCCTTCCGTGATGTATTAAACTCCGCAGAACCACGTCATCCGCATCGTAGGAGGTTGGATATTGCGCTCCATCTGTTCTATGTGAATTCAGAAGGTCTAAGACATGAAGCTGCAGCTAGAATGGAAAAAAAAGAAACTGCGCCAATGGAAGATAAATGTCGTCATGGAAACTCCTGGCAGCGAGCCCGTCTTGCTTCAATTACTGGGGCTGCACTGCTTTAGTTGGAACAGATTAAATTGATTGGTAAATTCTTTAAAAAAAAAAAGGAGGACATACAATATGAACTTTGTCCTTGAAAACTGCACTTAGCTCCTAAACACCACAAAAATAAAGCATCATGTTAACTGCACCTTTGATATCCCCCTTTCAACAGATTGGAGATACTCTGATCAGTCTAGCCCGTCGTTCCTCTTTTCATCTGTTTTTTCTTCAATTTTTTACTCCCTCCATCTTTCTTCATTTGCCAGCAGCAGCTGTTGCGTTTGCACACAGACAACTCGAGTTGGTCTCAGAAATTCTCCACACCACCTGCTGTGTAGGTTTCACCGCAATTAAGAAATTCATAAAAAATATTCCCAGCCACTCTCTAATCTCGCTGATGCGACCAGAAGCAAGTCTTCAGTCACCGAGTTCAGTAATTAGTGCGGCCTGCAATGGATGACTGTTGTGATGTCTAATGAAAGGCAAAGCGTTACCCAGATAACAACCCATCTGACTTAATGAACGTTTGCTTGTAGTGGATAATTTCATACAATATTAAACTCACACAGGAGGGACGCCGCGGAGCCTGATGGGTTATGAAGAAGCCAATACATCATTCGCAACTAATGCGGTGTGGGGTTACAGAGAGACCAATTGAAATGAGTGGCCAGTTTTATAAATTGTGACACATAAACTCTGGGGCAAATTACCTACTCAGTTTCACTATATTAGCGTGTAGTATTTAAGCTCAAAAACCTGTGTCTTATTTACTAACCACCTGCAATATAGTCGGTGTGGGTGCTATATGTGTCGGCATAGCATTGCACCATCATTTTTTTTCACCGCAAACCCAACTCCTGTCGGTGTAAATGAGGCTTGTTTTTGTCTGCACAAATCACTAAGCAATGCTGGCAGTAAACAGAATTTATGCACGTTGTGGTTTCATCAAATGATGGACGAGAACTTTATGAACAATAATATATCCAGATGCTCAAGGGTGTTTTTCACATACAACTATGCAACTCGCTTCTTAACTACCATAGTATTATGCATCATTGGAGAAATTAACTAATTGTCAATTAGTATGTTCACACAACCATCGATGCTTCAGCAATATCAATGACAGTTGGTGGAGTAATAATTCTGCTGATTAGCTGATTCAAGATTGCAATTAATATCAGATTATAATAGTTTATTTACACTAAACAACAGAAAGTCCATCAGGTATCATGCCGTATGTAACTGGCATATACTTTTCTCCCTTGGGGTATACATTAGTGATCAAGAGTTTGGAATGAATAACACTTTTTATGTTTTTGAAAGAAGTCTATAACTGTGAAAGATGTTTGTACACTGTAAAAAAAAAAAAAAAAAAAAAAAATTGAACCAACTTAAAATTTTAAGGCAACCAGCTTCAGCAGATTTTTGAGTTTTCCCAACTTGTTGTTTTAAGTTTATACAACAAAAAGTTGAGAATCTCCTACAAAAATAAGTTGAGCGAACTCAAAAATATGCTGATGCTGGTTTCCTTAAAATTTTAAGTTGGCTCAACTTTTTTTTTTTTTTTTTTTTTTTTTTTACAGTGTAGGGTTTCCTAAAGCTGAAGTTGTCCTTCTCATCATGTTAATATTTGCCAAAAATCATATTAGGCTGAAAATCTGAATTTTTCCCTTACATGTGGTACAAATCTGTTTTTGGATGACAATGCAATTTTTTTTTTTTTTTTTTTTTTAAATAATCAGAGTAAGGACTTAAGATGTTTACATGACACAAGCAAACCACTTCACTCCCATTTACATGCAGTTTCATTAGTCTGATTATTCGCTAAAAAGTGTGGTTATTTTTAGTGCCTTCTGACAATCCATGTGATTTTTACGTTGGTCTAAATGTAAATCTCAAGTCAGATTGTTTAGGTTGCAGAAGAATGTAAGCCATGGCATGAATTTCGGTTATATGAACACTACCCCCCTGATCTTCTCTTAAGAGTTACAGTCAAAGTCCCTTTCAAGGAAAGCTTGTTCACTCAGCACCTCTGGGCAGTTACTTTGGGCATGCAAGACCAAGTCCGATCTACTTGAATGAGGAAATCCTAAAGTCTCAAACACTGCTTGCAACACTTGCATTAAAAATAAATTAATTAATTAAATCAACAACAAAATCTGACACACTGTCCCATAAATGTTCTTTATTATGCTCAAATAAAGACATGCATATTTCAGGCTTGACCAACCACCATGCATATGCAGCCCTACGCATGCATCTCAGGACACTGACAGATTTTATGACAGTTAATATGGGAATGCCATTTATAGCAGTGTGAGTGCACTATAGTCTTTAGTTAGAGTCTAATTATAATGGCAAATGGCTTTAAGAAGGACACAATTACTGTACACTAGACACTAGTATTCACAGTTGGCCATGACTTTTCCGGCCTCTTAAACAAATCCCTCTTTAGCTTAGTCATATACTGTAGGGCCAGGTTTACTAACTTGCAATTCAGATTTTTTTTCCTTAAAATTGTGAGATTTAAATTTTAAGCAGTTATAAAGGCAGGATTGCGGGGTAAAAAGTCGCAATTACCTTTATTTTTTATTCAGAGGCAGAAACAAGCTTCCATAATGAGTTGTTAACAGATAATACTAACAGTATATGCATTTTTTTTTTCTCATATATATTAGCTTTAAAATCTTTGAGCTAATTTTTGACCAAAATGCCAGACAGAACTTTTCCAAATGAGGTCACAAAATGATATTTATCTTTCTATGCCCCAGGACTCACATGATAGTTTGTGATAACGATATGGACACAATGGAGGTTGTATAAGCAGATGAAACACAAAAGCAAATGACAGTATATTTTCTACTCAAAAATGCAAGGTGGTCTATTTTGCATTACACAACTTCATCTGCATTGCAGCAAATTATTAGCACACCAGAGATAACTTTCTCACTGAGGAACAAATGAATAAAGCCAGTTGCCTTTTCTTCATAACTGAACCACTTATAAATGTTGCAGCTGTTAGCATCTGTTAAAAGGTGTATATGAGCTTACAAAAACGTAAATAAAGTAACACTCAGCTGGTAACTTTAATAAGAAACACAGCAAAATAACGTGAGTGTGTCACAGACATACAAATGACTCATACAAATGAAAATAAAATAAAAAAATATCAAAAAATGTATTTTTTTGAATAGCAATTCAGCCATATATTTGAATTTGTTCAATGTTTCACTCAAGCCTCATTATCTTCATTTGAATATGGCAGGAGAAAAAAAAAACACAGATGCAGATGTTTAATTGGGTGATGGGACAGAAGCTGCCAGATGTTTGCCTTTGTTTTGCAGCAATGTTCAAGTGATATATTAGGTACATTAGGCAAGTGATGGCACTGAAGTGTTAAAAATCCAGACGGTGTTGACAATGGTGCATTTGGTGATTCATGAGAAATGCAGTACTAGCTGTTAAAGTAATCACCATCCAAATATAACAATTTACTCATCATTTGCTCAACCTCATGTTGTTCCAAATTTGTATGACCTTCTTTCTTTAAAAACTTCTTTTAAAAATGCCAAATAAAGGCATCATAAAAGTGATCCATATGATGCACGTCTGTTTTTGTGTGATGAACAGACAGAAAATTAATTAATCTCATGCTGTTCAACATTATTTACAGTTTGTTGCGTTTCACAGAATAAAGAACATCATACATTGTGAGTTTGTAAGAGACTGTAAACATGAAAACTCATTATTTAAATCACCCTAATTTTTAGGAGGCATGTTTTTAACTGTATCTTGGAACCACTAACTTCAGCATGTCAGCTCTCACCACATTAAAAAATGAGAAAAACTGTGAGTGTGGAAAGCTGGAGGGAGGGAGAGGGAGCGAACACAGCAACTGTTGTGTCCTACTTTTATTTTGCTCCAATGAAATTTCCGTATGAAAATGTTTTTCAAATGTATGCCACAATTCATAACTGCACAACAAAAATGCACAAATATAGTACATACTGCTTTGTAATGCACAGATAATTGCAGAGCTGTATGCATTTGTTCAGGCAGTAGATAATCACATCCATGCACATATTACTTTTATACAACAGTGCACCATACAATTACTATAAGTAAAGAAAACAGACACTTTATCTACAAATACGTTTTTAAGCCACAGATTTAAGATGCTGCTGTTGCTCATTTAAATGGTGTGTCCAAGTCTCAATTACTAATTAAAAACAACAGCAAAAAGCAACAACAGCAGCCCATTTATAAAATATGTTACTTATAAGCTTAAAAAGATTGCTAGACAGACTAATACACACAGGTAAACAAACACAAAGCCGGAGCTTCAGCAATGACGTCGTCGTCATCACATCAAGTTATGGTGTTTTGTTCAGTGTATCAAGTGTCAGTTCAATGCTTTTCAAAAAATCGATTGAATGACTCATTTATAAAAAAGAGTGAATTCAAATTAGAAGCCTGAATCCCTGACAACTCAAGAGACAGCTGAAAACTCATCTCTTCTGTCAGCACTTAACTGCATCCTACTAAAAAAAATGATGTCAGAAATGTTGTACTACTAACACAACATAACACTTATTGCCAGTTTATGATGAATCAGTTGTTGTATTCTTCATTTGTAATTCGATTTGTATAAAAGTGTCTGCTACATGAATAAATGTCAATATATCAGAGGTCTTCAAGCCTTGTTCTGGAGACCAACTGTCCTGCAAAGTTTAGCTCCAACCCTAATCAAACACATCTGAATCTGCTAGGGTTTTCAGGATGACTTGAAAATTACAGGAATATGTTGTAGCATGAAGTAACTACACTTAGCAGGATAGTGGGTCTCAGTGTTGAAGATCTATGATGTTGACATCTCTATATACTGTATGTGAGTCAGGGTCGGAAATGAATGGGGACTTCGGGCAAAAATGCCACCAAAATGAACAAACACACCCACAAATTTAAGATAATGGGGCAAAAAATGTCCCAGCATGATTGAAGTAATTCTACTATGGCTTTTGCAATTAACATGAGATGTGAAAATCAATGAAAAGTGTTGATTGTGGCATTATATTAAGATCTGCTCACACTGCATCACATTTTCACATTGTGACTGGTTCCCAATCACACACATTTCTGTTGAGCTTATGAATGCAATTGCAAATCAGAGGTATTTAGATTAGCGTGCGCTCACTGACGGAATTCTGCACTTCTGCAAATTCTATAAATAATGATTTTTGTCATAATACTGCAGCCATATTTACATTAAGCAACTGTTTTGTAAAAACATGCATGTCATTTTTTGAGCAGCTTTAAACAGTCTGTGGAAATAGACAAAGATGCAATCAACAAAATGGCTTTTGTTAATGTTGATAAAATGTTATTGGGAACAGTCTATAGTATTCTGATTCAGTGAAGTAATTGCTTAACTAAGTATTTGACAAGACAAAACAGATACATTTAATAAGGTAATTATAAAAACTGCCCTTGCAACTGGAAATCAATCCCAGGGGCCAAACATTGCTGACCGTTTTTGGAAAGCCTATACAGCCCTTCATAATCTGACAAGAAGCCATGCAACATGTTCCTTTGGTCTGAGCAATGCACACTTGTGACCCACGTATCCGTATGGTTTGAAACGCCTGTGAAAGAAAAAGTTCACCCAGAGAGTCATAAATAATTATGAGACACAGCCTTCTCATTGGATAAGGTCACTCTGCATCATAAATAATTATTAGACACTTCTGACACGGACGAGCTATAGTGCACATATATGTCACATTAAAAATAATGGATGCTAACATTGTCTTCTCAGCTCCTAGCGTGTCTCCAGGCTCCTACCTGAGAACTAATTCTACAGCAGGTATGCCAAATAGATGAGGTCGTCACAAGAGGGTCATACTATCAGTGTATTCCAATCCATTACCCCGAGATGGCAAAGCCAATAATATAGTCATCCTAGAATCATTAAAGAGAAAAGGACAGTGTAATTCCATTTGTCTGTTCGGACAATGCTAAGCATTAAAGGGTGAAGGTTCTGGAAGGGCATTCCACAGGCAGGGCTCAGAGGCCACTTAATTACATGGATGGTGAACATATTGATTCAAGCAGGCACCTCTAATTCCTCTGTTTCGCATTAGGCATTCATAAACAAGCTCTCCACCTTCCTGATCCCGTTCCTCTGTGGAGAGCACTGCAGCTTCATCCAATCCAATTCCTGCTAAAGATTAGATAAAGTCCAGGTCATAACAATGAGAACTGTATGTCCTCCCAAACTCCTGCCTAAAAGGGGAGAATGGACAGGAGAGCTTATTTTTCCAGCCTAAGGTCTCCATCAGTAAGGTTGATGTACTTCTTCATTAGCAACAAACCTGAAATGTGTTCCTATTATGTTGGATTTCAACCCATTCTCGTTCCCGAGGCGGCAATATCAGAGTGAAAATAATTTGTGGACTTCATTACAAAAGGAACTGAACGTGCTACTTCAAAGCAACATAAAATTAATTGTAATGAATGGTTTAACCTTTCAACAGAGATTTGGGGAAAACATCTTAAATTCTCCTGAAATCCCCATGAAAATAATGCAAACCATTTTAAAAACAGGATACATTTGAAAGCTAAATTATAATTGGACTTAAAGGTGAACATTAATCCTGACAGGTTTCCTGAGAAACGCCCATCTATGTTTTTTGTTTGTTTGTTTGTTTTGCATTTTTGTTATTTATTGCACACTGCCACCTACTGTGTTAGCAAATGCTGTGAAACTTTCAGTAAATCAAAGAGTGTCTGTTTGAAATTGCTGCCAAATGCCATTGTGGCCCAAAACAACAAAAGAGGACAGATTTAAGGTCTGGAGCACCGCAGCAGGAGGTCTACATGACCCGCTGTGATATGCAGAGACTGCTGGATATTGGGACTTCACTGATGCTCACACACTGGATCATTGTGCTGTGATTCGATTTTGTGTGTGGCCTGTAATTTCCCTGGGGAAATAAGAGGACACTTCATGTCACAGACTAGTGGATATCATAAACCCACATTTGTCAAGTGCAAGACCTAAAAATCCTCACTGTCTGTATTTGGATCTGTATGAAATTACTGGTAAAGGTCATAACAGCCGAAAGGGAATGTAAAATAACGTTTGCTGGTTTTGCCAGCCTTTTGACTCGGGACATCTGAGAGTTTGTTTCTTCATCAGATTTGGAGAAATGTATCATTGCATCAGTGTCTCAGCAATGGATGCCCTGCAGTGAATGGGTGCCGTCAGAATGAGAGTCCAAACAGCTGATAAAAACAATAATCCACACCACTCCAGTCCATCAGTTAACATCTTGAAAAGCCAAATGCTGCATGTTTGTAAGAAACAAATCCATCATTAAGACATTTTTAACTTCAAACTGTTGCTTGAGGGCCTGAGGATGCAATAAGTTTTCAGCAATTTGTCATTTTTAGGTGAACTTTTCTTTTAAGAATGATGCTTTTGTACACAGTTAGTGAGACCATTCTGCATACGATCTAGACTGTGCTTGCAACTGGACAACTGTTGAAAGTACACTATATTGCCAAAAGTATTGGGTCGCCCCCTTCTCATGAACAGGTTTGACTACTTTAGTAATTTCCATGAGTATAAATCTTAATGTTTAATCATATAATGATATTCTAGGGAATTGTGTGCTTCTAATATTATAGCAACAGTTTGGACAGGACCCTTTTCTATTCTAACATGACAATGCCTCTGTATAAGATATAAAAACAAAAAGAAAATGATTGATTGAGTCAGTGTGAAGAACTTGACTGGTCTGTGATAAAACTCCAAGTCCTAATCCTATTAGAAAGTGAACACTGGCTCTGGTGTGACTGTAAATGCAGACCTTGAGCCAAAAACTCATCACCAAACACCAATGACTTGTATAGACACTATAAGGACAAAGGTGTTGGGACACCCCCTTCTTTAGAACAGAAAAATGCACTAACAAATCTGTGGCAACAACGACGGGAACATAATTCATGTATTTAAAACTTGTATTTCCATCTCTGTTGCAACAGTTTTGGAAGTGTCTAAAATGACTGTACCCATATGTACAAGTGATTGGTGTTTAGTGATGAGTTTTTGGCTCAAGATCTGCATTTACAGTCACACCAGAGCCAGTGTTCAACTGGGATTAGGACTTGGCTTTCTGCAGACCAGTCAAGTTCTTCCACACTGACTGAATCAATCATGTCTTTTTGAACCGTTCCTTATACACAGAGACACTGTCATGTTAGAATAGAAAAGGGTCCTGTCCAAACTGTTGCTATAATATTAGAAGCACACAATTCCCTAGAATATCATTATATGATTAAACATTAAGATTTATACTCATAGAAATTACTAAAGTAGTCAAACCTGTTCATTAGAAGGGGGCGACCCAATACATTTGGTAATATGGTGTATGTGTAATTTAAGTGGTAAAATTTTATTTTAAGGACCGGTTTTTACTATTAAATGTAGAGTAGGCTAGCAATAGCAAGCTAGCTTTTAAAAGCAATTTCTTCTCTGCATAATCACTCTGCACAGCCAACCCTCTTCCAAAACACATGAACGCGCTTCGGCAGACCAGCGGCTAACCAGCGACACAATGAGAGACAGATTTACTCATGTCTCATTCACCGGTGAGAAAACATTACAGTACAAAGTGCATAATATTACAGTAATAACACCTTACATTCTCACTCGCTCTGCAATAGCGTAATAATGACGTATCATGTCTGCGCGAACAGGGTGCAAATACATATGTTGACAGGCAGGTAAGACAGCCTATCGTAATGTTTGGACCGAATAATCTGATTGGTCAAGCATTTTATGGTCCTTCAGCTTCCACAGACGATATGAACACATAGAAATACATTTAGACCACTTAACTTAGTGATTGCTATCAGGAAAATATTTCTGAACCAAATCACCTACCCTGCCTTTAACTAGCATGGAATGAAATAATGGATTCTATCAACTTAGCACTCCAGAATAGTAGAATTATTAGACTCATTCCAGAATTCATTCTAGAATGATACACAGTACAAGTTCTTGCGAGGATTTTTTTTTTATTATTATTATTTTTTATATTAATATTAAGTTCTATTAATATAAAAATGAAAGATTTGCTTGATATTCGGCCAGTACAGAGTTTCAAACAAAGTGTAACCTAACACTGTAACAGAAGTGTTTTTAACTCCATGCATGTTATTTCCACAACATCTTACTCTTCAGGTGTCTTATCTCAAGGAGCGTATGCTTGTTCTCTTTAGTATTCGGGAAATGCTGCTTTTTTGCCAAATGTCCCTCTTTTTCCTTTTTTAGTTTCTGATAAAGACATGTGGAGAAACTGTACAGGAGAATTTTTAGAATCTTCTAAAAGATTTCCATTAAAGAGGCTTTCAGAGTGGCGGGGCAAGATAAGAGCGGAGAATATCTGCTGATGTCCTTGGCATTGGGGACAAATTCAATCCCATAAAAAGCATTTCCATTAGCCCAAACCTGCCTAACCTGCTCTCTCGATTCCATACAGCTCAATTTCACGTCAACTCTCAACCCTGCTGCCTCAAGCTATTACTGTTCTCCTTATTTACAAATTATTCAGTTCAAAATTAGATTCCATCATCTGATGTAATGCTCTTAACACTCACAATACATACTTGTTTCTTAGTAAATTAAAAAAATGAGTTAGAATAGATTTAAAACGAAGCTCAAAGGTTACAGAAAGCAAAAGCACACAGGCTTCTGTCATAACAAGTCTCAATGAATATATATAATTCTCGTGTTCAGAAGTCCATTAGAAACGGATAACTTAGAATTAGCCAGTCATTATAGCATACTAAACAATCACAGGGTGATCAGTCTTGTATCACCCTAAACAGGTTTATTCTGTGATAATGACTGAAAGACTACATTATCCCTCTTATTATAGGCCACTGTCCAATTAAATAAATATATTGTCATAAAATATTGATCAGATGAGATGAGATTATCCTAAAGCTTCCACTGAGAGCAACAGTCCATTACGGCCTAGCACTAACACTGCAATAATAATACAATATGATTTCATATATTATAATTAATATGCATTCCAAATTGCTCTTCTTTGAACTAGCTAACCAGTATATTTCGTGCAATGTAACATGTTTTGCTCTATTTTGAGTTGTCTGTCATCCAGCTTGTTGTATCTCTTTGCAGTTTGTTGTTCTTGTGGCTGATCATTTTTTCGTTTCTCTGCTTTAATTTTCATTGTTTTGCTTTAACTGGGGATTATGTGATATATGGATAGTTCACCAAAAACTGAACATTTGCTTTTAATCAATTCTCCCTCAGGCCATCCAAGATGTAGGTGACTTTTTTCTTTAGTAGAACAGTAAAGAAGAGTTTAGCTGAAACCGTAGCCCTTGGCAATTCATAAAAAGCAAGTCAGCGCCTACCAGCACTTTGAGAGTCAAAAAAAGCATATCAGGCAACACAAAATTGATAGTCGTGGCTCATGATGATGTAGGTCTTATGAAGTGAAACGATCGGTCTGTGCAAGAAACCGAACATTATTTACAACATTACTACCTGTAATCCAGAGCCTCAGGTAAACTGAGTTCAGTGACTGTTGGAGGAACTGGAGCGTTGAATGATTTCATTCATCACAGGATCAGATATGCCGGTGTTTTGGCTTATTTCGAGTCGCAGTGACTGTCAGACGTCTGAAAGTGAGTTTTGATTAAGTAACTTGTAGATCTGTGCTGCTCGAGCGACGTTTCAATTCAATTTGATGAACTGGTTCAACTAGTTCAACTAATTCACTAAAAAGAACCAGTTCAGAAGAATGATTTGTTTGTAAACCGGACATTGCTCCAGACTGTTTGCCTGAGGCTCTGGATTGCAGGTAATAATGCTGTAAATAATGTTCAGTTTCTTGCACAGACTGATCATTTCACTTCATAAGACCTCAATATATCATCAGGATACACAGGGATTCATTTTGTGTTCCTTGATATGCTTTTTAATTCTCAAAAACGGGAAGCCGCTGCCTTGCATTTTATAAATCACCAAGGACCACGGTTTCACATAAAAATCTTCTTTACTGTTCTACTGAAAAAAAAGTCGCCTACATCTTGAATGGCCTGAGGGTGGGTAAATTAACTGCAAATTTTCAATTTGGAGTGAACTATTCCTTTAATACTGAATCACTCAGTTTCAAAAGCAGTTTTTACTGAAGTTGGAAACTAATTTTGGTAAGTGGTGAGATTTGGAATTTACAATCTCAGCCATTATTTAAAAATACTGGAGTGCTCAATATTGCAATTGTCAAATCAGAATCAAGTATTCCGGAGAGCCGTGTAATAACAGACATCATCCCAGCCTTCACTTTCATAGGGTTATTATTTAACCTCATCTCTGCTTGTTTAACCTGACAAATGACTGCAGTGAAGATCAAAAGATCACGCACTGTCCTGAAGTACTCATCAGGCCAGGAGAAAGAACCATTTAGAGAACACGCCGAAGGAGAAAGGAGGTGACAGGCTCACCCTGATGCTTTAGAGCATGATAAAGATTGGAAAAAGCACTCAAGGACACACTGACTGAAGTCAGAGGAAATGATTGCCTGCTGGCTTTCAGTGTTCAGTCAAAACTTATGGTTGCCTAACTCAATATTTCCACCACACTGCCACCTGCCTCACGGGCATCTAAACCTCTGTTAGAGGTTTATTTTGTTTGCTTCATCAGGAGACCCACAGCCTGTCCTCCAGTCCCCATGTCCCATTTATGAGCCATATATAAAATGATAAGCTGTTATTGCATTGTGGGTGTTAAAACGGTTAACGATGTTAAATGAGAAGTGTGTAAATTTTTGGACGTTAAAATACTCTCAAATCTCAGTTTAATGTGCAGCGACAATTATTAGTATGTAATTTATAGGTTTATTCATCCGGAAACACAGTGACTTGGTGATGCTTTCAAAACATCCAGACACACCAACACTGTCTTAACTAATGGCATTTCTGACAAAAAAAAAAAAAACAAACAAAAAGGAAACCTGTTTGAAAACATCACTTTTTTTTTTTTTTTTTGCAATTACTTTTGATGACAGAAATTACACACTTCAGCTTTAATGAATCTCATCATGCAAATGTAGTCAGAAACAATGAAGAGTTTCAGAAATACAAATAAAGCTGATATATTCCTGAAAATCAGCATGTAATCACCTGCATTCTGTCCTGGATGGTACTGTCAGAGAAACTTCATTTTTGCAATGATAAAGTATTTTGAAGCATTGCATTTTTTTCTGTCAGGACCACTATCATCAATATGACTTACGATTTTACAATTTAGGTTGGGGGAATGGTTCTGTTCTGGGCAAACACTCCCTGCCCATCCACGCAGCCTAGCATGGATAGGAGCAGGGAGAGCAGAATACCCCCC
>JAFVLL020008752.1:0-20860 GCA_021397915.2 Tor tambroides
TATTATTTTCAAATTGATTTTTAAATTATTATTATTTTAAATTATTGTCCCTGGACCAGTAGGGTACTCTTGTAATAAAGTAGCGGTGGCTGGGCCAGATATTAAGTAACAATTCTGCTTAAAAAGATGCAATCTAATCCTGTTTACATGAAATAAGCCTGCTCCCGAGCAGGTTTAAGTTTACGGACCTGTTGCTATGACAGCAAGTCTAGGATGAGCTTGGAAGAACCAAATGATCCAAGATCAAGCAAAATCGGCAACAATCAAATCCAGCTAACTGAGTTAGCGACGTACGAAGAACGGACCCCTGATGATCATGTTCTCCACCATGATTTGAGACGTTCCCAAGACCAAGAGCATCAGAGCTTCAATGTCCATCTGTACAAAGAGTCACATGATCTGTGACACTCATTTGTTTATACTTGACCAGTCATCTAGAAATGTCCAGAATCTGAAAGCTTTCTTTTTAGTGTTTCAAATTTCTCAAAGTCTTCAAACATTCAATATATTTCCAAGTTTAAAGTAGATTCTGAGTCCGTGATTTCTGACTTTTAGACTCTCCTGTGCTCTCCTCCACCACTAGATGGCAGT
This sequence comes from Tor tambroides, assembly GCA_021397915.2. NCBI lineage: Eukaryota > Metazoa > Chordata > Actinopteri > Cypriniformes > Cyprinidae > Tor > Tor tambroides. The sequence goes on from JAFVLL020008752.1 coordinate 592, forward strand.
GCTGACTACGGCGCAAACACTAAACGCTCAACCTCTGAACTGCGAGTCGAGTCTTAGTTCACATAATCACTTGTAAATAATAAAGAAATAGTAATAAATAATATAAAAATTGATAATCCTAAATAAAATTTGAATGCATATCAGGGGTCCGTTCTTCGTACGTCGCTTATTACATCTGAGATGATTTGAAAGATTCCAGATCTTCTTCTAATCCTGATAACTGATCTCTGGCTAATTTGGTTCTTTAAACGAATTTGCGTATTAGATTAAAATATCTGGATTAAGTTGTCTAAGATTACTGCGCGTTCTCGAAACCACGATCAGCAGTGCAGTGATTGGCTGGCGGCAAAACAGCACACGTAATGACATCATATCATTAAAAAAGACACCTGACGAAAAAGTTGACAAATTTCTGGAAACAGCCAAGCGAACAAAACTACATAAATGTTATAATAGATAAATGAAATGTGCACTGTTTTTAATTTCTTTCTTTTTTTTTTTTTTACATGATTCCCAATTATTTATATTCATGATTTTTAGTATTTGTACAGGCTTAACATTTTTATTTAAATGTTGTAATTAGCAATTCATTTAATTTTATCTGTGAAGCAGATTTCTTATGTGACAGCATTAATTAAAGTTTCTTAGAGATCAAGTTATCTGCATCTCCTGCGCTCCATCAAGCCACTCCCATAATATCTGTCACCACTCAAATGAATGCACCATTCAGATTAACTGTATAGCATGTGTGTAAGACTCCAATATAATTATTTCATCACTAATAAATCTTTCAATGAGTAAAACTGGCTGTGTCTATAGTAGCTTATAGACTACACAACATTATTATATTATTTTCAAATGAATTTTTAAATTATTATTATTTTAAATGATTGTCCCTGGACCAGTAGGGTACTCTTGTAATAAATTAGTGGTGGCTGGGACATATTTTAAGTATCAGTTCTGCTTAAAAAGATGCAATCTAATCCTGTTTACATGAAATAAGCCTGCTCCCGAGCAGGTTCAAGTTTACAAACCTGTTGCTATGACAGCAAGTCTAGGATGAGCTTCGAAGAACCGAATGATCCATCAAGCGAAATCATCAACAATCGAATCCAGCTAACTGAGTTAGCGACGTACGAAGAACGGACCCCAGATCAGTGCATTGAAAACAATATGCCAAACATTTTCCAGTGGAATTTCATGCATGCTGTTTGGACTAATTGCCCACAATCCCTTGAACTACAGAAGATGTGGTTTGTTTGTGAGTACTCACTTTAGACTTTTTAAGGTTTAGAAAAATGCTCTTGAAACGTGTGAACCAAGTTATGATGCGTTTTATGGTTTTATTGTGTTCATGTAGTTCAACTAGAGTTGTCACTGATTTTATTTATTTTCTGAATGTAAAATGCATAGTTTGAGCAAACTGAAAGTCGCTTTAGATAAAAGTGCCAAACATCAACTGCGTGAATGCTAGATAGTAAAAAGTTGTCTAAGATATCAAGATGAACTTTTATGTTACATTACATCCCAATTTCATCATACTATCTTAATACTAAAGTATGTACTTATTTATCACCTTCACTGTTTGTTTTCTTCACCTTCAGCTGTGTATTAGATACATGTGAACTGAAATACAGCATGTTTCATACAAACTCAATGGCTCAGTTTCATATGATACTGAAGTCTTGCCATCAGCACTGTCCTGTTTGTCTTTCCTGTTTAATATTACAGTTCATTTGACTTCCTGTGATCCCGTGATCCATCGTGATCATCTAAAAGAAGTTCAGTCGTTCCGCTTTAAAAAGCTCAACGAGGCCTCGCTGAGAAAAAGTGACAATTTCCTGTGCTTTTGTTTTTAGAGATTTATGGCTTTTTTAATAGCATAACATTTTCATTGTTCAAAATTGATTATCAATAAATGGTCAGACAAGCTTGGTTATTAAACTGCTGTACAAAAGTATTTTGAATGACACAACATTTACGGCTTTGCCCTTGACACCGACTTGAGATTTCATAAAGCAGGGATGTTTTTCCTTTTCCTGTCTGCACCTGTAAATATTAGCCAGAGGAGATCCAGAGAGATTTTCAATTTTAACTCCGGCATGACTGGATTATTCACTGACTACTGATGGATTATTAATGTTAGAGTCATGTTATGATGAGTTATTAATTCTTGTTGTCAGTTATTGTTATAATAAATTATGTTAGAGATGCGGCTTTGAGCAGCAGCTAGTGTGTTTTTATGTGTGTGTGTGTGTGTGTGTGTGTGCTTAGGAGTTCTTTGGAAACAAAACTGTCTTCAAAAATTATATACACACACACATATATACACACACACACACACACACACACATATATATATATATATATATATATATATATGAACACAGAGAGATAAACTAATTAATTTTAATCTTTGCCACTGTCCTTCAAACAACTAAAATTTTGAATAATAATTTATTCTTGTATACATTTTAATAAGTACAGGTCAGAATACATTTGTTGTATTTTTACATAAATATATCTATAAATATATCTGTTATGCTGAATGATGATGGATATATATATATATATATATATATATATATATATTCAAAAGTTTAGGGTCACATAAGCCTCTTCTCCTCACCAAGGCTGCATTTATTTGAACAAAAATGCAGTAAAATCAGTAAAGTTGTGAAATATTATTCCAATTTAAAATAACTGTTTTCTATTGTAATATATTTTAAAATGTAATTTATTCCTGTGATGCAAAGCTTAATTTTCAGCATCATTACTCCAGTCTTCAGTGTCACATGATCCTAATATGCTGATTTGCTGCTCAAGAAACATTTCTGATTACTATCAGTGCTGAAAACAGTTCTGCTGCTTCATATTTTTGTGGAAACTGCAATACATTTCATTTTTCAGGATACTTCGATGAATCGCAAGTTCAAAAGAACAGCATTTATTTTTAATAGAAATCTTTTGCAACATTATGTCCGTACTGTCACTTTTGATCAATTTCATGCATTAACTTTTTAAAATAAAATGTACTGACCTCAAATGTATATATACTCTTTTTACAATGCAAAACGTTTTCTTTTAAAGGCAAAGTTGACATTTGCATTAATGTTTGTATGTTTTTAAGAGCTATAAACTCTTAGCTGAGTGACAAATTATTTTTCTATGACTTTTATGTCACACCGGACATATCAAAGCTGACCTTTGACCTTTTTGAGTGTGTGTGGTAGAGTTACAGTGCAGTGTAAACTGACACCACACACACCGTCCATCCGTCCTGTCGAAACTTCGCTAAAGTCTTGCTTTCTAATAAAGTCTCATTCCAGCATCCATCCATCTGGCGTGCGAGGGGTCAGACGGTGTGAACCCTACGTGTGTATGTGTGTGTGTCCCGCAGTCTGGACATTGATAAATTCCCTCTGCCGAACGATCGATAAACGTCTGTTATGGGCCTGTGATAGCCTGCAGCGAGCCTCATAATTATACTGTCACACAGCGCTGACACGCACACACACTCGAACGCTGACGTCTGATTGGCAGGTGGGCAGCTGTAACCGAGGGCAACGAGCCCAGAACCGGCACCCACGCCCACCCACACGGATACGCCGTCCCGCGAACGTCCTATGCGAAAATAAACGTGCAAAACAATCGGCGTGATTATAAACCCCACACACTTCTGAAGTTCTGACCTCCTCGTTTTCACAGGCATTTGATGTGAGGTTTGCGCAGCGATGCTCAGTGCTGATAACGGCGGATGAATAATTCTCAATCATAAACTCTGCGTCTGGGTGGTTGATTGCTGAAGCGCTTATCTGACATCTCTCTGCACAAACACCAGCTGACTGCATGAGTGACACTGTGGATCGTTCCCACTTGTAGTTGCCAAAGATATTTTCTGCTTCAGTGAGTGAGTTTGACGTGGATTTATTTATATTTAAAGGTGAAGTTCGATGTTAAAATACTTTCTCATGTTCCAGCTCACAAGTGCATCAGAAGTTTCAAAACATTTGAAAAGATTTCTCCCTTTGTCCATTTCGAGCAGCCTGACACACCAGAGTGGATCTGTTTGTTCGGGAAACCTGTGTGGAAACAGTCATTACTTTTGCTGTTATGTTTGATGATGCTAGTAGTGCAGAAATTCCACACTTCATCTTTTAATATCAAATCAAATCAAATCAAATCAAATTCAAATTTATTTATAAAGCACCTTAAACACAGAGTGTACCAAAGTGCTGTATACATAAAACACAAAGATAAAGATAATAAAAAGAATTTAAAAAAAACTGAGAAACTCATTCAGAGATTTGGCATTCTGATATTATTTTTATTATTATTAGTATTATTAAGAAGATTAAGAAAATTGTGGCAAGATTAACATTCAAAAGTTTAGTGTCCGTAAATATACAGAAATACAAGATAATTTTTTTTGTGAAATATTATTGTGATTTAAAACAATTGTTGTAAATATTTAAAATAAATATTTAAAATGTAATATATTCTTGTGATGCAAAGTAACTCATAGAAATTGAAAGTGTTAAGCTGTTAAATTATATGAAATGTAGCTATATATTATTAATGTATTATTTATATTATTGAAGATAAAATATATTAATAAAGGTGAAATTAAGGCGATAATTATAATATATTAAATATATTCAACTTTATATTGTTGGGACAGTAAAAATATTATTTTAACAAAAAAAAGGTAAAATTCTGAAATATTATTACAGTTTAAAGTAACTGTTTTCTTTTTGAATATATTTTAAAATGTAATTTATTCCTGTGATGCAAAGCTGAATTTTCAGCATCATTATTCCAGTCTTCAGTGTCACATGATCCTTCAGAAATCATTCTAATATGCTGATTTGCTGCTCAAGAAACATTTCTGATTATTATCAATATTGTGCTGCTTCATATTTTAGTGGAACTGCATTTTTTTCAGGATTGTTTGATGAATAGAAAGTTCAGAAGAACAGCGTTTATTTGTAATAGAAATCTTTTGTAACATTCTAAATGTTTTTACTGTCATTGTTACTTTTTAAGAGTTTAGTTGCATCCTTGCTATATCATTATTTTTTATAATTTAATTTATTCACTGATTAGTATTAAAATGTATAAAATTATTTATTATTATTAATAAAATATAAAATATTACAATTATTTACAAATATATTATTGTACAAGTAAATATACCCGTGCTACTTAAGACTTAAATATATACACTTATATATATATATATATATATACTTTAAGATATTACTTATAAATGGTAACTTATCAGTTTTACTCATTTTATTCATTCATTCCTTGTTGAAAATAAAGAAAGTTGTCATATAATGTTTGGTTTTACATAAGTCCTCGGTCATAATAATTTATATAAACATTAAGCTTTATAAGCATTAAGCTTTATATAAACAATAGATGTCTATGGCGCGTCTTCATTTAGATACGTGTGTGTTTGTGAAGGCGGAAAGTCTTGACCTTCAGTGGGAGAGAAGAAAAAATCATCATCAGACAGAGAGACTGTAGACTGCTGACCAATAGCTCACTGTTTTACACACACACACACACACACACACACACACACACACACACACACACACACACACACACACAGGCCTGGAGGTCATTAGCTCATTAGTGGTGGAGAAAAAGGAACAAACTGTTTTCAACTTCACAGCCTTTAAACATCTGAATAATTCAAACATACACACAACACACACACACACACACACACACACACACACACACACATACACACACACACAATTCTAAATTATTCACCAAAAGAAGAACAGAACTGTAACAGGAAGAATAACAGAACTACTGTGCTGTCAACATTAAAAGGCGTACAGTGTGTGTGTGTGTGTGTGTGTGTGTGTGTGTGTGTGTGAGTAGATGGATAGTAGAAAAGTAGTTTCTGTCATGCTGTATCTCACTTAAGCAGTCGTACAGTCTTCAACAATTCACAGAAGAGAATCACAGCTCTGTGATGTTTAGAATAATGACTCTTTAAATAACTTTAACCTCTCTCTCTGACACACACACACACACGCGTGCGCTGAACGGCCCTCGGCGGTCGCCCTGAGGCGGTGTGTGCTGGTTTGCCAGGGGCGATGGCTCTGATACTCTAACTGCACTCTGTCAGGAAACATTACAGTCCGTATGAGCTACTTAGAGTCCGATTACACACACACACACACACAATACACTACATCTACCAAAACACCTGCCAAACATGTCTCAAAATCAAATTGTGCTATTATTCCAAAACACTAACACATGTTCTCTTCCAACAGGAACATTTAGTCAATCATAACACAATATCATAAAAACACTAACCTCAAATGGAAGTGTCAGGTCTGACCTTATACAATAGACAGTATATTGCATTGATCATAGAATGTGTTTTACACTAGTTTCTTTTGAAGCCTCTCTACATTTTTGTTTTGTTGGGTTTAGTAAATGCATGTATTTTGTTTATTCGGCTGCAGAAAGGGGGTAAAAGGCAGAGACAGAATTGCTGCAGTAAAGGCTTTATTTGCAACAGGACATTAGAAAAACAAGAAAGAAAACAAGAATGCAAGAACTCAAAAAATATGCAATATAGCTGTCATTTATTATGTGAAAATACAAAATATACAAAAAATAAATAAAATAAAGCCACAGAAGAATAAAAAAATCATCTAATCTGCCTGGTCTTCTGCCTTTGGCCACATGTTTTAATCCACATCACACCTGATATCTTCTCTGGCAAGGCATCTTGGGAAGAATCTTTTGGTATGCCTTATCCTTCCTGGTATTGTTCAGCTGTGATGTCTTGGCATGCAGCATCCATTGCATCCTGGAGGGACATTTGGTCCTGTGGACGATGGTCAAAAACCTTCCATCTCCAGGCTCATAAAAACTCCTCAATGGGGTTGAGGAAAGGGGAGTAAGGGGCAAGGAAAAGAGACATCATTCTCGAATGGGTGTCAAACCAGGCTCTGACTACACTGGGAATGGTGGAATGCCACATTGTTGCATGTGATCACATATATTGGCAAGTGGTCTGGTCTCCCACCCGTCCCCTTTCTTTGGCACCAGTCTTTGGTGCAGATCTTCTAAAATCTCACATTTATGCAGGAGTGCACTTTTCCACACAAGATCAGCCCAAAGAGGTCCTCTTTTACTGTATATCATATGGTCATGTGATTGAAAGAACCTCAACACCTGAGTGTGTTTCCTAGATGGTAATCAGCTGTAATTTATATATTTGCATAACATTATTTGCAAGCAGCTGTTTCTCAATAATGAATAAAAAATGGATATATTTGGGATATATTATCCTATAAGTTAGGTTTAGAACATGATGCTATCTGTTCTGACATACAGTGTGAAAACATTTGTAAATTTGGCAGTAAAATTACATTGTTTTGGTCTTGGTTGAGCTTGTGTGTAAAAGTTCAAGCATTTTAAATTTGTGTTAATTATGCATTTTGTGTCAAAGCAACAAGAAATGTGTTAATTGTATAGCCTACACAGACAGATGTTGTGCTAACTGCGTTAAGAGTTTAGGAAAATTGTTAAAAGTATTGAAAAAACTGTCATACCCATTGTAAAAAACTGTAATCAGTCATTACACAATGGACAACAAAATACAAAACTCAGCTATCAATATGAAATTACACTGTTCAAACTCAGAAGTGTTGAATATAGTTAAACAAAAACAAAGGAAACTTATGGATGGTAATATCTTTTAAAAAAACACACAAAACACAATAAAGTTGCAAATACAAAACTTGACGCTGGATGTTTTCCCTTGCAGTGTTGCAGTGCACCAATGGAAACACCTCCTTGCAGCAAATCCATCAACAGCCCTCTTTTTTTAAGTGAAACCAGTCTTTCATTTAGTCATCCAAGAAATGTGATGAGGCATTCTACATTGAACTGATAGTTTGTATGTGGTAAGGCACATATTGGAGATGGCAGAACACATGGTAATATTGGCACCTCTGACCTGCGACTGCAACAGTGACCCTCTGCCCAATAAATGTTCCTCCCGCATCTCCTCACTTTACACTTTTTACACTTTGCTGAAGCTGGCTTCATCCACATAAATCAATTTGTGATGTGCCCCTTCAGTTTCAAATACATTATTCTCTAAAAAAGCAAATTCGTAGAGCAATTATTCCAGTTAGATGTAACTGTATGCTATAACAATGCATTACAATAACAAATCTGAATAAAAACATATCAAATTTGACATTATGACAAACACAAAAATGGGAATGATGAAACATCTGCATTGCACCTGAACACAGTTTATTCTGCCAACAGGCAATACAGTAAAGCTGAAATAGACAGTGGTATACAGTAACACTGCTGTCATTTTGAAGAATGCCTGGCATCGTCTGCAGTGCTCTGACTCAGAATAGGTTGGACCCTTTCTCCAGCCTCTCTAAGGACAAACTGTGATTGACATGGTCACTAATTGTTGCCTGAATTTCATTTGAAACTTGGGCTGTATTTTCTCCTTTAACAGTAATGCAGTTCTTCCACCATGTATGCAAACTTCTTTTTCTCTGGCGTTCTGCCATGGTCACCTCCTTCCATGCCTTTGGCCTCTTTGATCCATACTTGCAAATAGCAGGACAGAGGTGGAATCAGAGGTGGAATGAGGACTGATCGCTGATTGAAGAGTTGTGCAAACAAGTTTCACACAGGTGCATTGGAGATTCATAATTATGCAAGTACTTTCTATCAGCTGTGAATAGATGTTTTCCTTTTGTTCAACACAGTGAATCCAATGGAGTTTGGGATCTTTCAATGAGATCTGTGGTGACTGTTTTGACAAAGGGTGTGAAAAATGTGTGAAACAAATGAAAAAGTGTTAAGGCATTTGAAAGAGAAGACTTCTGCTGTGCTAAGAATGTGATGATGAAGATCAAGTGGATCCCAGTTTCACTGAGCGTGTCTTAGCAAATGAGAAAAACTGTAATATGTCTTGAACTATCCGTGTGTGCAAAGGTTCTGCACGATCCTCTTGTTCAATATTCTCGGGGTCTGAATTGATATGGCAATATTGACGAACTTGCTGTTCTGGAAAGGGGCGGGGCAATACTGAAACGCCGTCTAAGCTGTTCGCCAATCACAACGCACTGGGACAGCTGACCAATCACAACACATTTCGTTTTTCGGAACTGTAAAAGGTCTTCTGGGACTCCAATACTGCACAAACAGTACCTCATTATAGACTGATGATGTGGGGTTTTTTGGGGTTTTTTTTTGTAATTATTGCTTAAGGAAATTATTATTATTATTTTTATTGTGTGTGTGTGTGTATATATATATATATATATATATATTCTCAATTTTTTTTTTTTTCACAAGTAAATTTAGTTTTTGTTTTTTGTTTTTAGTATATGAAGAAATAGGGGGGAAATGCTGCTTTTCTCATTTATTCTTTGTGCTGTAATACGGTTAGTAAAATGAAAAGATGTTGTTCTTATCCTATAATGAAATACTTATGTGACAAATCATTCAAACTTCAAAGATAAAAGTTCATTGTTTATGTAATGCTCCCTGTTGTTAGTGTTTTTTAGATCAGTGTGTTATGAATGAAATGTATGTTTTCTGAATGAGAATTGTTGGCAGTGTTATGGTGAAACATGCTTATTTTGAAACATATATGAAATGTTTTGTTGGTCTGAGTGAGTTTTGGAGGTAAAATCAACAGTTTGGCCAAGATTCATGTTGGTAATGCAGACTGTGTGAACAGTTTTGAAAATATGGCTTCAGTATTGAACAATGCTTGTTAGCAATTGAAAAAAAACTGTATTACTTCTTTACTAAAGTAAAAACAATATTGTAGCATAACAATTTCAATATATGATACCTCAGTTTATTACAATAACCATATTGCTGTGGTCAAACTCAAAATCAGTGAGGATGGAAGAATTGTACCTCAGGCTATATAAGGAGAAACTGAATTTTTATTGTAATATTTGCAGTGAGAGAAAGGATTACTGCAGGTGCTCAAGGTAAACCTTGAGCTGATGCTGATGCAATTCATAATGTCATGCTGAGCACGTTTTCTCCAAATTGTCCTCGCAATATGATTGCATATTCATGTCTCAACAAAAATCTTTTATATGCATCCTGCTTTAATAATACACAGAAAATGTACTAAAAATTGAGGAAAATCAGGTACTCCTAGTCTCTTTTGAAGAATAAGTCTTGCCTGGGGAAGCTGCTGTCCACATAAAGCTATTTTTGTGAGAATATCATAGTACTCCCTGATGGGCTTCTTCAAATTTAATCCATTTACTTATTTTCAGCTCACAGAAGATTTTGACGCATCAGAAGTTTCTTGTTTCAAGAATTTTTGAAGACTAAACTTTTTTTTTTTTTTTTTTTTTACATTTGCAAGGCACCAGCCATACAGACAGTTTTACACTGAATAAGATTAATGAGAACTTTGCCCTTTAATAGACATGGTTCTACACTGTAGGCCTGTATTCTAAATGGCCTAATACACAGTTTCCTGGTTCTCATTAGAGAAGATGCGGCTTATGCAATGACAAGTAGAAGCGCTTTATTATTATTTTTCACACAATTTTCCACCCTCTTCACTGACGTGTATTTATTTTGAACCATTGTACTGATACAAGTCTGATACATGTTCACTTTAAAAGGTTTATGAGAACCTAGCCAATTAAGGCTCAACTCAGACAAAAAGAAGATCACTGCTGTTTTTATTTCAGATATCCATCATCTTAATTGGTCTCTATTAGCTTTTTGTTGACAAAATTCACTGCCATTCTCATTATTCTTCACATCCTTGTCCCAGGATGTAAGTCTCAAATAAAAGAGACTTATTCATCACAAAAGAGAGATATCAATGAAATTTTAAAGTGTAAGAAGCCTCCTGAAGTATCCAAGAAAATCATATTTATAAGGTCTAAACAGGTTCACCTAGAGTACTTAAAAAATAAAAAATAAAAAATTTAAATACTTTTAAAAAAGAGTACTGTTGAAAATAATGCACTTTAAAAGAATATGTGAGGTGTGAACTGAATGTAATGTTTTTGGACACTTGCATGTTGTTTACATGTTATTAAATGAAAATTTATTATAATTTCAATTTATATTAAATACAATTTGGTGAACAAAAGAGTGCTGTAACGGGACGAACGAGACGTGAGACGTGCGGATCCAGACGTGATCAAAAACACAAGCAGGGTCAAAACATCAGCACACAGGTATGGCACAGACAAGATACAAGAATAATCCAGAGGGCAAGCGTGGGTCTTTGATCGGTGAACAATATCCAGAGGGCTTGACAACAGGGGTAATCCAGAAACATGAGCGATAGTCCAGATAAGGTACACACAGAGTCCGAACGGCGAGACAAGGGTAACTCCAGGAAACTAGAAAACAAGAAACAGGTTCCGTATCGCAGCTAAAACTAGGGGAGTAATAAATGCAGAACAATATGGGAACTGAAAAGAAACACAGAATGGCTTCGTAAGGCAGCTAACACTAGGAGAGCGCTATACGCAGAACAATACTCGGCAGTGAGGGACAGAAAGTCCAAGGCTTATAAAGAGTGTGCGATTGTGTGATAGTTCTCAGGTGTGAGTGGGTGATTAGTGAAATGGCTGCTAGGAAATGTAGTCCGGGGTAATATGAAACGGTCTCTACAATGTGAGAGTCAATAGGATGGAGGAGTGACCTCTGGTGGTGAGTGAACAGAAGGGCACAGACCGGATTCATGACAAGTGCTTTTTTTACCCATTTTAAGTAGGAGTTAAATACATTTTTATATGAATTTCATAATTATCTATTGTCTTTGAAATATGGGTACGTGTACATTCATGGTGAGCTAAAATATACTTTGTAATTTCTATTGAAACTTGTATTTGTAATAACACATTTGTAATAACGGCTTTAAATGTAATAATGTAATATTGAATAAAACATTACAGTTAAAATTATGATCAAATACTTTACACATTATTTAGTATGTTAGTGCCTCTTAAAAAACAAAATCAACATGATGGCAGTTTGTGCAAATCAATTCTTTTTTAAATTGTATTTATTTATTTATTTTTTTAAATTAATGCATTCTATACCTGCACCAATAATCTCTCTATTACTAGACAACAACAATAAGCAATGCATCTTAAGCGATGATATGAATGCAACAATACAGTGGATCAACTATCACTTGCAATAACCCTAATATGATTGCAGGTCATCTTGTGGTAATGTTTGTGGTAATGGCCAGCTTATCCTTCAGTGGCAGAAATGAATTATAGCTCCAGCTATTTTTTTCAAGAACAAGAGTAGAGTTAAAGGCAAAAGCATTATATTTCTGCTGTGACAAGATTATTTTAAAGGAGACTTTAAATAAAAAGCTAGACACTAAAGCCTTTGAAACTGATCTATTCAAAGATAGATGTTCACCTCACAACGTGATTGATTCATGCCCACTTCACAGTACTTTTTATGTTATTTTCCTAAGGATATATCATCTTTGAATATATATTAGGTACATTTGTTTTGTCATTTAATGCTTAAACAGTTTAATGTTAGGAGTGTGTTCTTTGGCTTTATCATCTCTTTTTCTAGTAGCTTATTAAAGTCAAAGCATGAAGTAAATACCTTAACAGCTCATCAGCTATCTTGTATAAATGCCTCAAAATCAGTTCAGTCACTAATCATGGATTTTATACTTTTGAAAACTTAAAAGCTTATCTGCCATGCTGCCTTAATGTTTTATGGAATATTATTGAAACATAATTGAACATATTGTAGTAATATGTTTCTACAAGAAAGCTGAGACATTCTGAACAGATTTTTGGGGGGGATTTGTAATCCCAGATCATCTTCCTCCTTTGGAGTAGTTGGAAAGAAATAAAATGATGCCTCACTACTGAAAAACAGATGGCATCTCCTGAAATAACATGTTGTATGATATCAGTTCATCTCAAGCACTGCAGTTGTTGCTGAGGAAACTTGTTTACAGCTCTCTGCCTACACAGTGGAAATTTCTGTCTGGAGCCATACAGTAAATATCACTTTCAAGTGTGAAATATCTCCACTACCTCAAAATTCATTAGATTGTTCTATAGCAATCTGTTTTTAAACAGACAGTGGTAAAACTGACTATAAATAGCTCTTCTGCCTTATAGACTTTGGCTTAAAACAGAATGGTGGACAGCATACTGTACACATTATTGCTTACTTGCTTTGCCATAATGAGCTAAGTCATTACCGAACCAGACCTGTATCTGTTCTCTGTCAGAGATGAAACAAGTTTAATAATTTTGCATGTAGGAACATAAATAAATGTTGGAAAGAGACCTGTTTGTGCAGCCAGACTACAACTTTTTGTAGTCAAGTTCGTCTATGCAAATAAATATAAAATTCAACAAAATCAGAATGATGGAGTGAAAAAAAAAAAAAAAAAATCATTGTCAAACATTTGGTAGAGTGTAATAAATTGAAGTTATTTAAAAAATATTAATTTTACATGCTATGCAGTGAAGAAAGAACACAAGTACTATATAAACTCATAAAACATTTCAGTCCCACATTATATTAAGTGGCCTTAACTACTATGTACTTACCTAAAAAAGGAACAATGTACTTATTGTGTTCATACTGTATTGCAAAGCACTTTTGCTGCTATTGAGGTGGGATATAGGTAAGGTTAAGGACAGGTTTGGTTGGGTAGGTTTAAGAGATAGGTCAACAGTGTAATTATAAATGTAATTACAGAAATTAATTACAGATATAAATTACATGCTGATATTTTTAAATATAAGTACAATGTAAAACATGCATGCACACAATAAGTGCATTGTACCAAATGATCATTTTAAATGTAAGTACATAGTAGTTAAGGTCACTTAATATAAAGGGGGACCAACTTTTCCTTTGTGACACTACACAAAAGTCAGTATCACTGTTTTAACTTTATAATCCTAAACACTGCCTTTATAATCATTGTTCTAACTGAACTGTATGCTGAAAGCTGGTTTTCTGAAGGGTATATTTACAGACTTGTTTCTAAATTGTATATTATCTGTAATGTGTATCTTTGGAGAACCTGGCCAGAGACAGGAAAAGTTTGATGTTCCTCACAAGCCCATATGTGTGTTGTCTCATGCAGGTGAGATGCACAGGTGTCACTGTGTTAGTACATTTTAGATTTCTATTGATTGAGATACTCACTCTCAGTCCTCCTTTTTTTTTTAACTGTACGAGATGAATGGGAGCCCATCAGGGAGCTATCAAGATAAACATTAAAGTAGTTCAAGGCTGACAAGAAAATAAGAGTCATCCATCAAGCACACAGCTACTTACATGGCTTGTCAGAGGAATGCGGAGCCTGGCACTGTGTAATACAAGCCAGAAAACTGTAGTCAGGACTACCGAATACCATCGAAAGCACAAAGGGCACTTTTATTTAGTGATGATGCTTGCTGATCCAAAGATCTCACACCTTGGACTTAACTTTCTTTATAAAGCATCGGAGTGTGTGTGAGGTACTCCCGCTCTATAACTCAAACTGACCCCTACAGAGTACCTCATACTTTCAGCATAACACATAGCATATACCTCTGATTCACAGACAGGCTTTTCTTAACCTTGAAGCTTTGCAGTTTATGGTGGACAAGACCATGTTTATCTAGTTTTGTCCTCCAGATTGTAACTAATCAGTATTACATGCAGCCAGTTCTGCTCTGCTTCCTCCAAGAAGAGTTTGCGTTTAGTCTGTTAACTTGACTAATTGCAAGTATTTGGAGTTACGGGCACAATGATAACATGGTTCAAAGAAACAAAATAAGATATGTTACAGTAATAACTCCAGTTTCTAGATCACCAGTATTCCGTTCAATGCCAAGCAGAAATGTGCAAGGTTTTTATTGCCTCCCCTGAGCCTTTCAGCCTTTCAGCAAATAACTGAACATTGTAGACAATTTGAAAAATAAGGCCTTTATAGTATTTTTTATAAACAGATTTCATTTAAAAAAAGAGCAATGCAAAGTGCAAAAGTTTGGTTGATAATAATAATAGTAAAAAAATGTTCAGTTATTTTCTGTGAACTTTTTGTTTTACCACAGAACATAACACAATAATTTATTGATGACAAACTGCTTCTACAACATCAAAAAATAAAAATTCTAAGATGACTGTCAAGCTCCAAAAATCACAAAAATACCAACCTGTAAAATTATGTTTGGCAAAATAACCAATTACAAACCTAAAACACATTTTTGATTATTATTTATATACTGTCTAATTGTCTCAAATATCCGTACATCCATTCACCATAATGCTTGTCCTGTGTAGGGCTGCAGAGTTGCTAAACCTTTGGATATTTTATGCTATGTATTTTAAACTAATGAAAGAAATATAACTGGGAACATTCCACTGTTCTAAATACGTTTTACTGAAATGTGCAATAGCCATGCATAATACCTAGTATTCATTTGTCCCCTGCACTAATTTTCCTTAAAAATATCAATCAATCAATCAATCAATCAATAAATCAATCAATCTCCTTCCAGAGGCCTTTAATACAACGTCCCTATAACCAGAATTTGAACTGAGTTAAGGGTGTTCCAGACCTCCATGCCTTTAATTGAATCTAGAATATTCCATAAATTGTCTGTAATTTATGAGACAATGCTTCCCCATCATTGATGGAATTTTCCATCTTTCCGTGTTTTCACTGTTCACTAAATGGTGGTGAACAGTAAACAATTGCTTTTGTTTGTTTACAAAACATATGCTGGGGGCCATGCAATTTTGAGATTAAAATGCTGGTGGTGGCAGGCAATTTTTTTAAAACAAACAAACAAATAAATAAATAAAAAAAATAGTCACTTGCTTTGTTCCTGAATGAATAAATTGAATGATTCAGTGAATCACTAATTAGGACAGTAGGTGTTGGGCTTAGTAATTAAAATGTAGTTAAAAAATAAATTAAAAGTAATTAATTAATTTAAAAAATATTTATTATATTAAAAACATTATTTATGCAATTGTAATTGCAGTCCGTGTAAATATACCTCCACGCCATTTTAGATGCAGGAAACGCTGCCTGTAACCCCCCAAAATTTTGTGAGATAGAATGTTTTCACTTGCAATTTCAGCACACAGTAAGATAACAATCTTTAAGCAATGTTGTATTGTAAGGTCAGTATAATATTAACATTATTATTATTAGAGGATGCCATTCGCTCATTACCAAGACTCCATGTTTGGCATATTCAGATCTATAACAGCAAAATTATATCCAAACATCTTCCAAACAAATATTCACTATTATTTAATATTCACTATTATATAACAAAAACTGAGGAAAATACTTTCTAGTCCAAGGCTTACACATTACCTTCACCATGCTTTATTTAAATTTTAAAAGGTCAGCATTAGGGCAACGACTATCAAGAATCAGAATATGACAAATTAGCAAGAGTATTCTTCCAGTGGCACTGTAATTCTCTAACCTTGCCTCTGTAATTGGTCTCACTAAGGTTATATCTGTACTCGCACTGAAACACTAATGAACCAAAATTCCAAGGTGTAAAGTTGATTTTTTCTCTGTAAGAGTTGTCAAAGGTTCTGGATCCATCTGAAACCCAGAGTTCCATTAGAGATATAACAAGATTCCTCTCCAGCACATGGCCGAGGGTCATCCTCATAATTAGACTGGATTATTTTAGCCCTTTGTTACACTCTCAGAAATAAAGGTACAAAAGCTGTCACTGGGGCGGTACCTTTTCAAAAAGTACATGTTTGCACCTACAGGGTCCATTTTGGTACCTTAAAGGTACATATTAGTACTTAAAGTGTACATATTTGAACCTAATAGGTACAAAAGTGTACCTTTTGAAAAGGTGCCGCCCCAGTGACAGCTTTTGTACCTTTATTTCTGAGAGTGTACAAACCACTTTATATAAGGGAGTTAGTCACCAGAGTCTGCAAATGCAACTTTGCTCTTCATTATCACATCAATAGATTTACATTCTTCAGTTGACTCTGCTTTGTTGTCTTTCTTAGGTGGGCTGCGGTGGAAAAAAATTTACCACACAATGCTGCATGTTGACAGCAATGCAGAAAACATCTGGTATGCAGCCTCCATATTAGGTTAAGTCTTGGGGGAAATACTGGCAGATCAGTAAAATAATTGTTAGGAAGGATTCTATGAGGTCCTGTGAACCCACTCTTGTAATGTAAAGTTAATATAGCAGGCAACTAATGCATCAGTGTCACAGGATAGCTGACAACCCACTCGTTTGCAAGGACTTCATAACCGTTTTGTGGGTTCTCGTCACACCAGAAGTCACGTCCTCAATTCTCCTGAAAAAATAAACAGCCCTGAGGTAATATTTTGCATTTACACATATTTCTTTGAGAGAGTGAAAGGTAAAGGTGAAAGATATGCATGCTGAAGCAACTTTATGTTCAACTTTATGTGACCAGGCCTTTGTGGAACAATTGTTTATTGATCACGTGTATTCAGCTGTAATTAAAACCCTTGAAACAATTAGGTGTAGAACCAACTGAATTAATCGACTGTAATTAAATCAATTCTCCCATTGTGTTTTTAACCTCATTCAACAAGCCAAGCAAAAGTAAAAAAAAAAAAAAAAAAATACACAGTCTGCCAGGCTGCTGGAACAACTGTTGTATGGCTTTTATTAATGGTATCAGTACATTATTATTATTATTTTGTTTAATTTAATTTAATTTTTTGAGTGAACTAACCCTTGTGAAAAAGCAGTGCACTTAATTCATTTAGTTATCGCTTGTAACTTCAAATCTTAAAAGTATATATATATATTTTTTTTTTAATGTACTTGCAGATTGCATAATATTAATGAGATAAAAGGCCACGTTTACTTTAAGTTCATGAAATGTGATATGTTTATGTTTGGTGTATGAACTTTGTATAATTAAGTTGAAATGATAGAATAACAATGTGAGAGCAAGTGGAGATGTTAATATGTATGTGTATTACGCTCTCATTTGTATTTGTATTTGTTTTCCCAGTCTTGTTTTTTTGTTACACTGTGGGACAGGCAATCACACTGCAAAGTGTATGTCATGTGACCTAATCAGTGACTGAATGAATGCACGTGCCTGTTTTTCTTTAAATAAAAGTGCCAGTCTGAGGGACTGGACGATGGGAAAAAGTACAACTTATTTCGTGTATTATCTGTGTACTCTGTTAACAGAACTCACTCATGCAGGTTTGCATTGCACAACATCAGGAAGATCAGGCCCTTCCTAATGGAACATGCTGCACAACTTCTTGTCCAGGCCCTTGTCATTTATAATCTAGACTACTGCAATGTGCTTCTGGCTGGACCTCCATCATGTGTAATCAAATCTATACAAATGATTTAGAATGCAGCAGCATGATTGGTCTTCAACAAACCCAGGGCCCATGTCACCTCTTTATCTCTCTACACTGGCCTCCAGTTGCGGCTTGCTTCAAGTTCAAGACATTGATGCTTGCATATAAAACTGGCACTGGTTCAACACCTTCCTCCTTCCACTTGCTCTTACGAGTCTACATGCCCTTGAGAAGCCTGGGATCTGTAAGTAATAACACTTTCTGTGTTCATTTGCCTCTTTATGATGAATCGCTTTTTGTTTTTTCTCAATTGCAAGTCACTTTGGATACAAGCATCTGCTAAATGTATTTTCTGGTTGTAAAATGTTAGTGGACTTTAAATAGCTAATTTAGTTTAATAAAATGTTATATTCTGTTAATATATATTTATAAAACTCATAAGCCCCATTTCCACATTTCATGAGACATTGCTATAGTTTTGTTTGACACATAATGCATTCCGTATTTGAATAGCATTTCACACAAATGAAGTAAACTGTAATAAATTAAGTAAAAAAAAAAAAAAAGAACACATCTGTATTCAGCTTCCTACAATGAGCTGAGTTCGGGAGGAAGAGCATAGCATCCCACTTGGATACTCCACTGTGTTGCATTGGGACACTGCATGGAGCAAACAGCTGAGTCGTCCTCGCTCGTGTCTCGTAGGATACTGAGCTGCTGCTCCCACTGAAACGGACTTATATTTCTTGCAGCTGTGTTTGCCTCGCAAATTGCATTAATACAAATTATTACAAACAGTCCAACTGAGTGTTAACAGTGCCATTTCATGCAATCTGAGTTTTTAATATTATAATTTAAGGATCAGGTCACCCAATTTTACAACATTTATTAATATAGGTCAATGTTAAATTAGAAATTAGAAATTTGATTTTTTTATATAATAACATTTTTAATCCAAAGTGTTATACATTGTACAACATCAACGTGTATCAAGCTTGTTTATTTTCTGGAACTCAAACTCATGTCCTTGGTGTTGCGAATATCATACTCTAATGATACCTACTGAATTAACTAATGTTACCAAATTAAACCTTATTGTAATAACAATATTAGATTGTGTCGAGTTTAACATCAATGATGTTTGTGGTCAGTGGCCTTGACACTTGGTACCATTTCAGAAAGGCCAGGGTACTCTTCAGAATTTTATCCTTTGAGTTCCACTGAAGAAAGAAAGTCAAACGGATTTGGAACAGTTTTCCTTAAGCTGTGGAAGTTTGCACCAGATTTTTGTTACTAAATGCCCTCGCCTAAATCTCCAAATATAAGTTCAGGAAAGTTACACAACAATTCAGCTCCCCTAGTCTCCTTGATATCTTTTATATGGTCTGTGTTGACATATTCACTGTATAAGCAACATCTCTAGATATTGAATAGGTTTTATTAGAGAACCTCTGTTAGTGTGGCTCATAAATCATCTTCTACTGTTGACAGTTTTGTAGAAGACTCAGGAAAGAGCTCTTAGCTCTGGACTTTCTCATCAAGATACTAAGAAATTTCAATGCACCCACTGTCATATCTAGTATAGACCTGTCCACATTCATTATTTTCAATGTGTTTATTAGAGAATTATACTCTTTTCTTCACACTTTATGTCTTATTGTTGAATAGGTTTGTGCAGGTGTATTATTTCTCAGCTTCTTCAGTCACACATCCAATAACTAATAAAAGTTTAAACAAGGAGGCAAACTTCTAAATATTTAGCACGATCAGAGGTTAGTTTTCGCTCAAAGATCAGGTATGAGGATGTAGAAGTATGCCAAGAGAGCACTGATCAGAGATATGGCTCCAATGACCCCAACCTCACCTAAAGACAGCAGAGGCTCCCATAAAACAAACAAAAAGTAT
>JAFVLL020008753.1:0-44153 GCA_021397915.2 Tor tambroides
ACAAAGAATGTTCTCAGTAGCGCTTTTCAGCGCAGCATCTCGTTCCCGCTTTTTCAGGGAACAGGGTTACAGTCAAGTAACCCGAGACGTTCCCCCTCAAAAAAAAAACAAAAAAACGTCTTGGCAAAACTATTCTGGTATTGCAACACAGTTTCATGGCAATTTTTTACGTGTTTTACTAATTGTTGACTGAAACCACGTTTATGTTTGACTTTGAGTGTGCGAAATTTCTGTGGACACTGGAATGTTCATAATATAACATCACACTCTTCGGCAACTTTTTGAAACGACATAACTCCACATGTATATTCTACATCCAAAAATGTAAAAATATGTAATCTACTGTACTTCATTTTACATCAACGCTACAATCCAGCACTTGAATTTTGGAATGCAGGGAAATACACATGACTTGCGTATGAGTGAATGTCAATAAAACGAAAAGTATTGACTAGCCCTTTAATCGTCTGAACTTGTATGGTTTCATACAATCTATTCACGCGGCATCAGCTGTTTATGTTTACGAGTGGAACTTCATGCTTGGTTTTCACACAATTCATCACATTTTCCCATAAATTTGGGTTGATTATTGATGGAATACGTGTTCATGCACTGTGTAAATCTGAATAGGATTCCTTCTTTATATCAATATCCTAAAGGTGAACGTGGACAATATGGTGCCAAGAATTGAACGTGACATATTAGCTTGTTTTTCCTCTAGCACAGAAAGCATGGAGTTCAAGGAGAGAAAGACATAAACAGGTTGTTTGTGTACAGATAAAGATTCTAATTACAAACCAAGCACTCTGAAGACAGCATGCTAATCATGCCTTCCTATTCCCCAGTGAGTTCGGCTGGTGCTATATGCAGCGTATTGGCATCCATGGTAAATCCCTGGCTGGGAGGATCATTACCCAGTTGTCAACAAACCACCTGATGCCAGTCAACACAACAGACAGTACCGCAAATCTCCGCCATCTCTCCTGCACTTGCATCATGTAAAATGGGACTTTTCTCTTTGAATAAACACACACCAGTCTCTTGACTTTATCAGATCAGTCGCTGAAGCTGATAGCAATTGCATGCACTTTTCCGCTTATCAGTTGCTGATTGAATGTGTTTTCTCTCAAGCATTATACACTGATGTATTACTTATGTGCTTAAGTACTTTGTTAGTATCCTCTGATCAATTATAGGAGACTGATAGGGTGTCGTAATGGGCTGCAGAGTGTTGGACTAAGTGAGATGTTGGCTGACTGGACTGCTAAACAAAAGGATGGATGGGTGATTTCGAGGTAGGTGAGGAGAAAGATTTACTGAGACTATCGTCCTGCTCTATCACCCTTCTGTCCTCGCTGAAGATACTTAACCCTGGTTTGCACCATGTGGTAGTCATTCTGAATATAA
Organism: Tor tambroides; assembly: GCA_021397915.2. Classification (NCBI taxonomy): domain Eukaryota; kingdom Metazoa; phylum Chordata; class Actinopteri; order Cypriniformes; family Cyprinidae; genus Tor; species Tor tambroides. The sequence goes on from JAFVLL020008753.1 coordinate 1,408, forward strand.
TTTGTTTCTATAACTTAAGCATTGTTGCCTTGAACTTATTATGGGGCGACCTCCCCGGAGCAGCTTGATTTAAGTGTCTTGCTTGAGGGCACCATGGTGGTGACTTATAGCAGGGTCCACTACACCACACCAGAATATTTCATCTTGGTATAGAAACATTATAAGTGAATTCCAAATGGCACTTCAGGAAGGGGATACCATAGAGTTCCAAATGGAACAGCTGAATCTGAAATCTGAATCTCTTCATGAGGGCCCTTCCACAAGTCCATTAGCAAAGGGTACATGCAATAGTCACTTAAAGATGTGACCCAGGATGATGAGTCCTTGACATTCATTTTAAAACTAGACTAGAGTTAATGTATAAACAGAATCATTCAAGTTGTCTCTTTTTTGATATATATTTTAGTCATGTATTTCATACGAATTTAAATAAGATTTAAATGTGTGTTTAATTGTAAATATGTTAAATGTGGCCATATTCAGGGTCAGGAACAAAACACATTTTTTAAAAACATTGTTATAATATGTATATTTATTTGCAACAGTTATATTATCAGCAATAATGAGAACATGGGAACAGGTAATGGGGTGATAGATGCCTCACTGTTTTGTCATGGTAACATTGGAAATTAAGTTTTCTTTACTTACCCCTTTTTTCCCAAGTGCATTCCAAATGTTTACATTATCACTAGCAAGTGCCCTGCTCCCTTCAAAGTCCCCACTTCAAGGGCTCTTGAGCATAGGGATACTTAGTTGAATTGGTTTATTTATTTACTTACTTAGCTGACATGATGGTCATTTCTGCATCTGACAAGGAATTCCTCTGTTAAAGTTCATATGATCATGTAATTTATTGTTTCATTTAATTTGCAGTTTTTAAATTAAAATTGAGTTAGCATTAGGACTCCAAATATATATATGATGTTACAAAAGATGTTCAAATAAATTCTGTTAAAATGCTATTACTGGTAACCTGCATGGAGCATCCTGAGGTTGGGGACACACACACATCTAAATTATTTTTAAAATTAATTTTCATTGACATAGTTGATTAAATAGTTTGCACTTGTAACTAATTGTGCAATCACATGCAGTAATGGGAAAATGTTGCTATGCATTTAAGGGTTAAAAGGTTTTAGTGAAATTGTGTATTTCTTATGTTTTATGTAGAGTTTCCTTCTTCCCCATTCCTCCTTACACAAACACACTGAGTTTAGCTGGAGGACAGTATAGTGCATGAACCTCTGCCATCTGCTCTGCCAGAGAAGCTTCTTTTAATTTCACTAACCACCTTGACCATCTTTTTCACCACTATAATCAATAATTTCTGACTTTCACCATGTAGGTGCTCAATTTGAGGTTCTGCAACCTTACTCTGCACCTTCAGTGCTTTTGACCTATCAATATTTCCCTTAAATGCTTTTAAGGCATTTCATTGCTTTCCAAGTTTGCTGTTAACAAATGCAGCCATGTCAAAATGATCAGCATTTTTCCATGTCATGCTTCCATTTTAAGGTATTTGGCATTTTTTGTGAATCACTAGAAGAATGAATGTCTGTAAGTAAAACAATTTGCTTTGAATTGAATGTGACAATTTACATATGAATGGATTTATGAAAGCTTTACACAGTTACACAATTTCATTCTGCTTGTCTTTCATGAATAATGCCCATTATGTTGAAGTGTCTTTCAAAATATTACTCTGTGCTTCAATATTTTCAAAATACTTTCAAATATAAAAAGGCTCAAAACTAATTTTATTTGAAAACCTGCTTCCTGGCAATTACTACTATATATACTATATAAAAAGACATTATTTTGAGAGGTGAAAGTGTGTTGAGAGAGATAAAGCAATATATTAGCTGTATGTGAAATCAGGAAGATTGGGGAAGCCCATTTTGGGATAAATTATTGAGCTGCCACATATTGCCATATTTGCACTGTGCTCATTACAAATGCATGTATCCATATGTCAGGCAGTTCTAATGTGCGTTTTATTAACAGAGCTAGAGAGAGTTCAGTCAATCATTTGTTTTAATTAGCAATTTACAGTTATTATTTAAATGCTGAGGAGCATACTTTTCTGTTCATGGATGATGGTTAGTGCTAGTGTTTATCTATTGTTTTATTTCTATTTATTTTAAAATATTTTATTTATTTATTCTTATACATTTGTGCATTAATCAAATGATTTTGTACTGTACAAAAGAATTGCAAATTAAATTATATAAATTATAATACAGTATATACATTACATATTGGCACATTATGTGACTTGCAAGTGACACGGCATCCTACTGTAGGTAGACATTTTAATGTATATTAAAATAAACTATTTTATTCATTTTAATAAATATTATATTAACATATTATTTTACAAGTATGCACTTGGCAAATGCTTTTATCCAAAACTAATTCTCTACATTGTATACAGCGTTGGGAAGGTTACTTTGGAAATGTAATAGGTTACAGATTACAAGTTACCCTATTTAAAATGTAATAAGTAGTGTAACTATTTCAATTACTTTATTAATGTAACTGATTACATAAATTTCTAATGTTTTCAACTGTTGATCATTTTTATACATTCAAACCAGGCATGATTAAACTTACAGTAGTATTCAACACTGATTACTGTCAGACTTTTAAAATCCTTCATCACTTGAATTAATATTATAATAATTTAATTTTAAAGCCACCACAAAATCAGACTTTAGCCACTCTTTTTACTTTGAGATCATTCTGAGGTTAAATATTGTTAAATAAATGTTTTTGAAACCAAATCTTTGCATGGCTATGACAGGAAACACTGGCATCTAACAATGAATTGGAAAAAAACAGTTAATCTTAAAAAAAAAAAAATAAAGCATATAAATAAAAATTGTAAGGAAATTGCTCCTGAAACATGTAATGTAATTTTTTTCTCAGTACCTGTAACTGATTATAGTTACATTTATTTTGTAATTAAATTACGTAATGCCGTTACATGTAACTAGTTACTCCCTAACACTGATTGTATATAATACTGCAAATTACCAGTTAAAGCTCATGAATTCTTTAAGTCAAGGACTTTCATCACTTCAGCAGTTTTAAAGCATTTAGTTGTCATGAAATCTGTCTCTTGAGTGTGTGCTTTGGAATGAGTCATGTAAGTTAAACCTTATCCAGTAAGATGCCATCTGTAGTAGCTTGAGGAAAGCTATAGGAGAGCAGGGTCAGGTGTGGAGAGGTTCGGCGCTGGAAGTAGTGAAGTATATTTTCCTCTGAATGCACCTTATAAGCAAGATGGATGGGGCAATGGGGAACACGTTCAACTGCTGTTCAATCTTTTTTCTCTCCTCTTCAAAAAGAGCAAGAAGCTCCAGCTTCCTGTGGTTAAGAGGCGAAGTGGCTCTCCCTTTCCCCTGTGGAGGTGATGAGGCCCGAGGTGCGACACTCGGCAGTCGGCTCTGCCTCCCCCACCATCATGCTAATGAGATCAAGTGATGAATTGCAGAGCCAAACTACAGGGGCAAAATGTATGAGGACCAGATTGAGGAGAGCACACAAAAAGCCAGCGGCCAGGACAAGCTGGTCTTTTTTGACCCAAAAACCAAGGGCAATTCATTTAAATTGGCATATGGAGCGACAACCTCTTAAATGTTGTAATTAAACTACAGGTGCACCAGACTTTAAATGCAATTGGCATTTTGCGATTTCAAATAGCCACTAAAATGATTGTCATGGATCAGTTTGACCTGCACGTTGTTTTACCATTTTATATTGATTTTATGTTTTGTACTAATACCAAAATATTTTGTGGGTTCAGCCTTATAATCAACTGCAGCGAAGCTGAGAGTTATACTGTAATACTATTTGTTAAAAAGGAAAGAAAATTACAACAGTTCTTGCTTAATATTGTCACTCAGCAGAAGTAGCGATTTCATATTGTGCAGATCAAAACAACAACCTGATCATTTTAGAAATATTTTTGCAAACCTAGTAAAAATGGATAATGTGTTCATTAGCAATACAGTAGCTCTTGACAAGTACAGCTGTGCTTTTTACATTCATTTAGTGTCAATATGCTGTACAAATGTGGGAAAGTGTTGAAAAATAAGCATCCTGTCAAAGTCAGCCCTGTCTTCACTACAGTCTACTATCTAAATATGTTGAAAACTATCTCAAAATGTGCACATATTGATATCTGAGTTTCCATGTTTGCAACCAGGGCTGGATTATGGACTACAACCAGTGACCCAGGATGTTTTTACGTCACCCGGAGGATAAACGGTAATATATAAAAGGTGCAGGTGGCATGAGAAAATAATATTTATCACTCATTTTGCCTACTTATAAAAATTGATGTTGTAACAATACAAAGCTGGTTGAAAATTGTTGATCTTTTTAAAATTCACAGATGCTACTATTTCTAATGTTTTTTTGTTTTGTTTTTTGCACATCATTTAGAAACGACAGTTTGGGCCTTTGAAGATGTGTGCCTAGGGGCCTCAAAGTCTATCCTTGTCTGCACCAACTAGATATCAAAATGGCTAACATCAAGGATATAGATAGAAAATAGGATTAAAAAAAACTTGATTAGATAAGAAAAGGAAAGAATATATAAGGTGAATCAAGACACCCAGAGGCGATTAAATATAATTCCATTGTGATCTTTATTATCAAATTCAAATTGTTTTTATTTAGCAATCTGAAGCGGAGTCATATTTCATTTCCTCTAGACTGTCAGAAAACCCTCCAAATGATAAACACTGATTGACAAAGAGAATATGTAGTTTCCCCTAGTTTTAAAAATCCGAGACATGAAGGGAAAACCCTCAGGGCAGTTTTGAAATATCAACAAAAATGATGCTGGTATCACTGAATATTCCTTTAGTGCCATTGGGAGTGTACTTAGTGACAAGCTTGCACTAAAATTGCCTCTGCATGCTTTAGAATCAAAACAAGTCCAGGTCTGTGAGCTGACCATTACCGTCAGCTAATGAAGAAGAAAGTCTCTGTGAATATTTGCTCATTTTCTCATCCCCAGACTTTTACCTTTTAGCTCACAGCATTAAACAGTTTTTGGACATAGGGCCTCCCCCTCATAGCAAGTGAAAAATATTACTTTTTTAAATATTTCTAAATAATTTTCAAATAAAAAGTGTTTGTAGTTTTAATGCATTTTAAATTGTTATTTTGCAAGTAAATTAATAAATCAAATGAAACGTACTTATTTGCTCAACAAATCTGCATTTTGGTGGATAGTGATAGCCTATCAGTGTTGCCAAGTCCTGGTGCTCTCTGTCATGGTACTCTCCTGAACGCCACAGAAGAGATGAAATTGTTGAATAAAGTCATTTTGTTTTCTTTGCATACAAAAAGTATTCTCGTAGCTTCATAACATTACGGTTGAACCACTGATGTCACATGGACTATTTTAATGATGTCCTTACTACCTTTCTGGGCCTTGAACATGTCAGTTGCATTGCTGCTTATGCAGTCAGAAAGCTCTTAGATTTCATCAAAAATATCTTAATTTGTGTTCCGAAGATGAACAAAGGCCTTACAGGTTTAGAACGACAATTTTCATTTTATCTCTTTAAAGCTTCTGCTAAGAAAAATAGTTAACTTCATATCCACCTTATTTTTGCAATGCCTAGTAAACTATTTTCTTTGAATGTACAAGACTTCCAATCCATTAGCCGCTGATAAATAACTAGAAGAATAACAAAATGTAGCAAACAGTAAACCCATATGTGCTACAAATTAGGCCTACATTAAATTAATATGATAAGAAATACTAGTCAGCGCCTAATAAACTGTTTAACTGGCCACGAATGACAATGGAAGCCTCGCACATTCAAGTTACAAATGGCTGATTTTTCTTATTGTTGTTTACTTGGTATTTTGTATGTTCTGTTTAAGCAAAAAAAAAAAAAAAAGTTACAAATGGCCGCACCCACTCTTGCATTAAAAATAAGATGAAAAACCTAGCGAAAACTAACACTGCAATTATATTAACGTAATATTACAGTTTTCTGAGATCATTTTTATACAATCGATAACTGAAACGAATCTAATTGACATCTATTTAATTTGCTCGTTCTGGAAGAGTATTTTTAGAGTGTTTTCTCATCGGCAATACGTCTCTAGGACGTTTCCTGTTAGACGTCAAATATACGTTTAGAGAATGTCTTTAAGATGCTTATGATTTAGAATGTATGTAAAATTGATATCTTAAAGATGTTTATTAGATGTTGGTACACAGCAGATGTTTTCCAGACGAAGCGATCTTGCATGGCGTCATTTGCGTTTGTATTAAACGAGAGACATCAATGCCACTACAGTGAATATTAGTAAACGTCTGACCGCTAGATATCGCGATTGACCAATCAGAATCAAGTATTCCACATTTCCGTGTTTTCTAAGGATTGTAAATGTTTGAGAACACAATCTGCCTGAAACGCCTTGTTTTGTGCCATTTATATCTCCACTTCCAAATCAATTTTACTTTCATCGCTGAACATCTCAATGTTCTGCTTCTAAGGTTGTTTATCTTTGCTTTTAGGATTGACGGTCTAGAGGAGAGTGTTGGGTAAGAAAAGAAACCTGTTTATGTTGTGTTACTGACACCTTTTACACAAAGGCACTCTTTATTCAAGAATTCCTTTAGCTCATAAATGCTATTCCTCTAGTGGGAAAATGTGGTAAGGCAGCTTTAGGCACAAGCCTTATAGTGAATAATGTGTCACAGTGATAAAAGTTAAGCATTACATGGAAGACTGACAGCCTCTCAGCACTCACCTTCCTTTAACCTCAATTCTATCTTAAAAATGCAACCTGAAACTGGCAGGCATCAGCAGGGGAAGGACAGGTTTGGTTCATAAGGTTTCTGAGCCAGTGCTTTACAATATACCTCAAAAAACAAAGCTTTTCAGTCTCTCAGTTGAGCCAGATGTCCTGAAGACATATGCCATTTTGTTGAATTTAACATAAGTAAATCTAATCTTATTGACAAGAATATACACTTACTGTATCTATCATACACTTCAAAACTTGCAGTAATATTGGGGAGAAATTAATTCTGAGGTCGTCTATATGATACTCTTAAAAGTACTTACCCTCAAGTTCTTCCAAACCTGTATAGTTTCTTTCTTCTATTCAATACAAAATAAGATATTTTGAAGAATGTTGGTAACCAGACATATGCTGGTAGCCATTGACTTCCATAGTACGGAGAAAAAAAAATACTATATGCAAGTCAGTAGAGTCATTCTTCAAAAAAAGCAGAAGAAAGAAATACAACATAAGGGTGAGAAAATGATCACAAATGTTGTTTTAGGGTAAACTATGCCTTAAAGTACAGTTGCAAAAATGAGGCAAAATTTTGATGACTCATCCTGCACTCCTACATTTTGTCCATCCAGATGTTCTCAAGAATGATAATTTGCTATCTATAGCAATTCATGTTAGCCACGGCTGTTTTTTTATAATTAAACTTAATTGGTTTCAACAGAAAATACATAAACACAGTGTAGAAAAATTAGTCAAATTAGTTTATTTCCTCTCTATATATGCATCAGAAAAGGTTAATTTCATTCAATAGGAGCCTATACTTATGCAAACTTTGTTTCTCATTTATTCATGAATGTGGTGTTTATTAATATGTGTATACATGACTGGTATTCCATCTCCCCTGAGTTTTTTAATTACAAACTCAGAGCAGCAGAACCCTGCTTATCTCAATTCAAATGATAGCGATTCACACCTTTCATTAATAACTTGCTTTTTATTGAAAGAAGAATGAATTACTTTCATTAGATGCACGTTTTTCATATATATTTTTGCACATGAGCTGAAGCAACTGAACTCTGCAGTTGTGGTGTTGCATACAATAAGCAAGATAAGCCCTCATTTACATAATTGCCCTTTTGTCATTAGTCATCCCTAAAATAACCAATCGGTGAGCAGAATTTTGAGTGATTTGGATGTTAAAAATATTAAACTGGTTTTGCAAAGTCTTGCAGCATCTTTTGAAATATAACAAAAAGATCTATAATAGGATTAGCGTGTATACATTTACATTCAAATCCCTCTGACAGTGCCTTGTTGAAGTGAAACTGTGAACAAAAAGCTTTGCTGGTTGCTACACAGTGGTGAATACTAATTCATTAAATGCACTTTTTAAAAGGCTTTTTAAAGCTTTGATGAGTAAATCCTCTGACTGGTGTTTTTATGGACAGTTATGGATGGTAACGATAATAAACCACTGCATAAATCACAGTGAGTATCTTTTCATAAATAAGGTCCGCTGCAAGATATTCAGCTTCTTGCAGAGTTTTTCCTGGGGAAATTCCAATTTCGAGAAGCACTATCACCACTCGACAAAAACAATCTGGCCTCTCCTGTGCTTTCCTATCAGGTACTATTGGCTGATAGTGATGAAAAGGATCTGTTTGTTTTTTTCTTTTGCTATCTAAGGAAATAAATCAAGCCCTGAGGCCACTTTTAAATTTTATACTGCTATTGCCGTGAGACAGAGCTGATTGAGTGTTCATAACTGCTGGAAGTTTCCAACAAAACTACACTGCAGGAGCATACTCTGATCTGTGATCAGTTTATAGTAACTGTATCTTCTTAATATTTGTCATTAAAACATAAGATTTAAAGAAACTGAGCTTTAAAGGAACAGTTCACCAAAAAAAATGAACATGTACTCATCCTCAGGCCATCCAAGTTGTAAACAAGTTTGTTTTATTCATCAGAACAGATTTGGAGAAATTTATCATTACATCACTTGATCACCAATGGATCCTTTGTAGTGAATGAGTGCCGTCATAATTAGAGTCCAAACTATTTTTGATCTGTGCATATTTCTCCCCTGATTCAGACAAGTTTACTTTTTCACTGGAGAAAGCAATATTATGGATAGAGGACTCATATTTCATGCGGAAAGTTTGAAGTAAAAAACATCTTGATGGATTTGTTTATTACAAACTTGCTTTTTTGTTTATTACAAACATTAATTGATGGACTGGACTGGAGTCATTACTTGTGGATTATTGTGATGTTTTTATCAGCTGTTTGGACTCTCATTCTGACGGCACCCATTCGCTGCAGGGGTGAGCAAGTGATGTAATGCTAAATTTCTCCTAATACATTCCAATAAGGACATAAACTCATCTACATCTTGGATATATCTTCAGCAAATTTTCATTTTTGGGTGAGCTATTCCTTTACGTTCTCTTCAGGAAAGTCCCACATTCAATCGCAACCCTTTTTTCCAGGTTCAGCATAACATTGTGTGTATTGCTCTGAAGATTAATACATTCAGTGTCAGAGTTTGCTTCTCAGAGTTGCGTTTTAATGGAGTGGCTCATCATTAGCTCTGTTAAAGCAGCCGCTACTGAGTAGGGGGACTGTTAGGGCAGGGAAGACTGCTTTTTTTACTGTCAACTTCAATACGCTCTTAGTTGTTAGACAGGCTGTTTGGGTCACAGATTCACTTTAGAACCATCATAAGCGCCTAAATCCAAATCTTGACCGTTTTAATGAAAAAATGTGCAAGCATTTCTGAGTTCCTAAACTGTTTGTGATCATTAAAAAGGGGGCAATTTCTTATAATAACTCCATTTGTGATTCTAGCTTTCTGTGTATGTATAAAAGCCTTTGATTTTGTGCTGACTTTCATGTTCTATAAGGTTCAGCTGTCTGCAGTGTATTTCACATTAGCATGCTTAAGGGAGACTGATGTTCTGACGAGATTATGGCATCAGGGAAAGGAATATTAATGCAAACACATATGTACACTATAAAAAACATTTCACATGCTTGTAATTTTGAAGATGCATGAATTCAAATACGGTGATGAGGAACCTTTTGTGTATACTGGCACTTTCCATCAGTGCAGTCGGAATTGATGCCTATCAATCTGCTGGTATGAAATGGAGAGACGCTGCCAAAATATTGTGATGACCATCCAGCTATTTTAGGCAACAGAAAAGGTCTAGCATTTTTTTGCTTATGCTTTCTTTATAATTGGAAGCAGCAAGAATTATATAAGATTAAGACTGATGCTCATCACCTATTAAATAAATATGCATTTCTTTCATGCAAAACTCATGTACAGAATAATAAGCAGTGTTTTCTGTCACAAAAAAAACTTTCAGACATTATTTTCTAAGTAAAAAGTATTTAATTACAGAGAATTGCATTTGTTTGTGTTTTATTTAAAGAGTTTTTGTTTGTTTGTTTGTTTTTTATCAGTCATATATATTGGAGTGTTTTGTTGTAATTTAATGATGTGTAACTGTAAAACATACAGTTACCTCCATAATGCTTGTAACACCATCACTGTAAAAATATATAAAATATAAACTTTTTGCCATTTTCAAAATAGTTTCATTCTTATTTTAAGCAAGATTGTGTTAGATTTATGCTTAAACTGTTGAAAAACCGAACACGAAAGTAATAATAAAAAAATAATTTTCTCTCTGAAAAAAATTGTCTGATTTTCTCAGATTTTTTTCTTTCTTTTTAAAGCATGTTTTGATGCCTGTTTTACTGTGTAAAAAGACTAAATGTGTTCGTTTGGAAAAAGAGTTCTCCAATATGGTATATGTGGTTATTATAATTATTCTTTTCAAGGGTTATTTAAGAATAACAATTCATATTCCACACACAATATTACTCTGCGAACCAAAACAAACTCAGGTTAACAAGCTTCACACTGCGCACATTTTCAATGGTAAATATATGTAATGTTGAGAAAACAGCGCGAGTGATTCCTCCATATTTAGATCGCGTCAAGTTTATTGATGAATGAAGTTAACATTTTTAAAGCCAGATAAACATAGTGGTTTTTCCTGAAAGAGGCTGGCTGGCTCACACGAGCCCCGTATAAACCCTCGAATGAATTTATAGTGTCTGCATGCTTCGCTACTTCACTCCAATTGTCCGCAGGCTGCAGATGCTCTTCGCCAATACAGCACTGCAGGTGCAGTTAATGCTGGAGATACTGATAGTAGTTCTGGCTAGATATCCATCTCATTGCTTGTTTCTTTTCCTCACACAGAGGTTTTTTTCTGCTTACCCCCCACATTTTGCTCTAGTGCTGCCGCGTGAGGTGTTGCATTCATTGGATCCCGCAGTCTGACCGGTTTTGCGGTGCCTCCTCAAGAGCATCAACAACATTATCTTTAGTGGATTTATGACGAACAGTTCCGTGTGCTGCCGCATCATGTTGACATAACTCTGCTGAAGAACAGAAATGAATGAATGGCCGGAGAAGAGCGATGATATGAATTAACTCTTTGATGTGGAGGGAAGCAGGAGAGGGGTTTATGCTGCATATACTGGCGAGGAAACACGGGAATGAGGCTTTAAACACGTTTTGGTCGCTGTGAGTTTTCTTCTTGAAGTTGGCTTTGCTCAACCATGAAAAAAATGAATTGGAATGGATATTCTTATAAGTGTTCCTTAGAGATGGATGGAAGATTTTACAACCTTTCCTCTTTATGAATCTTTTCGTGGTGACTCTGGAAAGGTGGAGCGATCAGGAAAAGCTAATGACGGACCTATTAATCCATCAAAAGCACCAGAGGGGTTTGGAAACGTTTGGATGGAAATGTTTGCACCTTTTTCTGGTTTTATACGGAACTACTAGTGCATAGTTGTGGATCTCTGCTGGAATCTCAATTATCGTTGATCAACATAGTGAAATGAATTCAGGGCTGTTGACATATTCGCTGTGATTTTTGCTTCTTTTTTCCCGCAAATATCCATCTTTTCTTCTGAAAGTATTCCGATCTAAATGGAATTAGTTGAGAAAGCCCTTTGTGAAAGGAATAGACATGGTACATGGGAACAGGTTCCTTCACGGTGAGTCCAGCTGCCAGTTAACTTCACTCTCTTCTCTCTTTCATTTTACGCATGAGGTCTGTTTGCATTTACCGGTCTGTCTCGCTTTATTCCTTTAGGAACTTTGTGTGTTATTGTAAACTGATTGAATTAGTTGCATTTAATTTATTTAGCAACTGCATATGCATCATGACAGTATAGAACATACTGTATTTTCCCAGTTGTGTTGTTTTCTGCTGGAAAATCTAGCTTAAGTTGGTATCTGGTTTCTACCTGGTCTAAAACGATCATTTGCTGGTGCAAGTTGGTTTTTAGCTGGTCCAAGCTGATGATTTGGTGGTGCTCAATCTGGTAAACAATCATGAACCAGCAAAAAAACCATCTACAAAGTTTAAATGGTAGTTGGTTTCTAGCTGGCCTAAGATGGTCATTACAAGCTAGCAAGTTCAAGTTAGTAGAGCATCTTGGAACACCAACAAATCGACTACTAACTGGTCATATCAGTTTAAGATGGTAGCTAGACAACCAGTGAGCAGCTTGGACCAATTAGAAACCAGCTACCATATTTCAAAACAGCTACTATGGCAAATCAATCCGTTTGGAAAGTAAATGCAAACTAAAGACTAAAATAAATAAATAAACAAACAAATAAATGCACTTTGGATTTTATTTTACAATAATTTTGTATATTGCATTAAAAATAGAAATAAAAATACAAGTAATTTTATCCAGGTTTAAACCAAATTCTTTAAGGATCCTTGATTTTCAACCATTTCTAAAATGCGTTTTCAAATATACGTTTTGCGATGTAGTCCAGCCTGAATATATACAGGAATTGCACCCTTCAGTCCAGCTGTATGTTTGTAATGAGTCCACATGGTTCTATGCTGTTTTGATCTTAAATCTTTTGTCGCAGTTGTTGCAGGTCTTCTCATGCTTGGGTTGTCTGGGGCAACAAAGAAGGAAGCAGGTAATGATGTTTTGTCACAGAATACCCACCCACTCTCCATCTCCATGTTTCCTGGCAATCTCTGACATTTGACTGCTCTCTCTCAGTGAAAAACAATTCAGGAGTGCAGCCGGCAGGGCAGTGTGGAACCTGGGTGAAAGAACCAGAGGGAGGCCTCTTCACCTCACCCAATTACCCAAACAAATATCCTCCAGAGCGAGAATGCATCTACATCATTGAAGGTAAAAAAAAAAAAAAAACCTTGTCCGAATAGTAAATGCAGCACACAAACAAATCTGTCATGTGACACTTGGATGGTGGGGGTTGTTTTGAATTTTTCAGCAGCGCAGTGGCACTCAGAGTGAAAGATGCAGGAGCAATCAGTTGATTGTTAATCCTATGCAGCACCATTATGACGCTAATAAACACTAGTGTTTCATTTGCATTCGTAACAGAAGGATCTATAGATCAACAATCTCTCAATATTTGAACGTTAATTTGATTAACGCAATTAGATTTCCACGAAAGTGGGAAAAAATGGGGTTGTCTTTCAGTCGCATCTGTTGGACTGCTAGCATGCTGTGCTGCTGCAAGCAAATAATCAAATGGAACTAAGAAGCTAGTAGTCATTTTCTTGCAATTAGATGATTTATATGTAATAATCTCTTTGCTGTCATAATAAGATTACAATCAATGCTGGGTAGATTACTTCAAATTAAAATAAATAATTTTAAAATAACTACAATCAAAATAAAACACTAAAAAGATTTTTTTTTCTTGCATTTTGTGCATTTTAATGTTTTTGAAAGGCAGAAGGCTTCCAAATATATAGTAATACATGAATAAATAACCCACTGAGTAATAATTCAAATAAAAAATAATGCTCATCGGTAATTGATGCAATGTTGAAATGTTGAGAAAACACTTGTATGTATTCTTGTAGTCAATAATAAACTGTAGTATAATTGCAATAAATAACTGTAGTCTGATTACAAGTATTTTAAAATGTAATACAGTCTCATTACAAGTACCTATTTTTTTGCAATCTTATTACGTAATCCAGATTACTGTACATGTAATCAGTCACTACCCAGCACTTATTACAAATATTATGAGATCTTATTAATAAATGCCACTGTTAAACTCATGTGGTTTTCAAACTTTGGAGCTAATTCCTCTTGTGGGTTTTCATTCTTCCTTACAAAATTTTAATAATTTTGTATGATTATATGATTATCATGTTACAGTAGAAATAAAAGTGTATGAATGCAATCTATATCTCCAAAACTTACTTTGTATACTAATAATGTCAAACATACCCAACCTGTTCTTGTGGCGAAACGTAACTATTTTACAAGGTGGAGATTTTGCGTATGAATGTGATTCATACAGAAATGTAAAGTTTTTTTTTAAAAAAAAAGAAAACATAATCTCAAAGGTCCATTCATAAACTTAACCAGATTGGCCACCAGTTGACCTACCAAACCGTAGTTACGAATTGCCATGAGAGTGTGTTGGACATATGACATTATCCATCTAAAATTACAGATGTCAGTCTTGATTTTTTTTTTCTCCTTTGCAGCTCCTCCGAGACAATGCATTGATCTTTTCTTTGATGAAAAGTATTCAATAGAGCCTTCATGGGAATGTAAATTTGACCATATTGAAGTCCGCGACGGGCCCTTTGGCTTTTCTCCAATAATTGGACGCTATTGTGGCCAGCAGAACCCACCATATATCAGATCGAGCGGCCGTTACCTATGGATAAAATTTGTTGCGGATGGCGAATTGGAAGCAATGGGATTTTCTGCAAGCTACAATTTCACAGCAGGTACATACAGTTTTATGCTCCCTTTATGCAGTGTCAGTAACGTTTATGATTGTGACAGATTAATTAATTATTAAACCCTTGAGTTTTTGGCTTTTCCCGATGGTCTTTTAGAGTTCTGGAACCGGTTTTCACTCACTAACCTCAGGATATTGTTATCCTGTGCATGTCGACTTGAATTCCTGATGCAATCAGTAACTACTCCACAAAATCCATGCTGCTGATTCATATAGCGATTATTGTAGGTCCATATTGGTTCTGTCAATGATCCTAATCTGCATTTGAGCTTATTAGTCATATGCAATTGCAGTAATAAAGAGCCTGTGTGTTCTAATTCATCAAAAACCTTTCAAATTGTTTACCTTGATCAATTCTTAGTACCACAATGAATGCTGACAATCCTTCCCAGGACCTGATTTAGATGATAAAGATTGCCAATAAGATGCTAAGTGGTAACAACAACATCATTTCAATTACCTGTGAAGGAATCCTTTGAAAATATGTACAACGGTTGTTTTTATCGGACGTCTCATTCTCAGTGTGTTAAACTTTGCTGGTTTCTGCTCATCTGCCTTGATTTAAAACTGAATCTCTGAAGTGAGTCTGAACAGCAAGTAATACTGTACCTGAGTTCAAGTGAGAGATGTTTGCGTAAATGGTGTGCAATGGAGCAGTGTAAATGGAGCAGTGATAGATATTGTGTGAGGAATGCCAAAAGCAATATTTGAATAAAGCTGCAACTAAAGTTGTAAATGCAGAAAAATTTAACAGAACGGTTGAGCTTTAAGGGCCGTGTAGATGAATTGCACAGCTGTGGCACTGTGTGCAAGAAAAAGTAGTACACAATTGAAGGCAGCACTGATTTAGAGTCGTACTGTATCTAAGAAATGAATTATGAGCCGAGGGGTTTTTTTTCCATCCTATTGTTAGTCAGGAGGAAATTCTTTCGCCAAGTTTGGAGAAACTGTTCAGCGTGAATGGATTCAGACTCTCGCTTGCCCAATTCGCCAGGCAAGAAACACAGCTTCCCCTAGTCTTGATAAGGAATATCAGTGGCATATAATTTACATAATTAAGGAGATAAAAGTCCCTGAATTCACTTCCCTTGATGTTCCCCCAAAAAAGTGGAGAGCGCATCTGCTGTGCTGTAGCCAATGGTAACACATGCTAATGCAGAAGGTACGACAGATGAATGAAAAGCAGGGGATGAGGAAGGCTAGAAATTGCATGTAATCATCTTCCTTTTTCACATTTTATCGCTACAGAAAGGAACATTACTGTATTTAACTGAAAATTTATGCTGCTTATTATCACAAAACGGCTACTCAATCAAAGATGTGCAGAGTGAGAGAGGAGGAATTTAGTCTACGTTCGTCATGCTGGAACTCTGGGCGGCACGAGTTCTGAAATTTCCTGCATAAGACCTCATTAACAGTGCGCTTGCTTGCTTCATATCAAATCAAATAGATCAGTGGAAGTGCAACTGAATTACAGCTCTGATCTCGAGACTTTTTATTTTAGTGCAGAGCCATGTGATCAATGTCATATAGTTGTGAAAAATATCAGTTTGAAAGTGTGATTCAGGACCTAGGCAAGTCACTGAATAACAGGTTTGGAAACCATGAATCATTCATTGTTTAAAAAAAATTCACAGTGTGACCAGTGAAGTCAATTCCTGAGCTAATGACCCTTATGAGCTGTTTTTTAATGAATTGAAAACACACGGCGTGACCTGTGAAGTCCAGTTAGTGAGCAAATGATTTTGGGTCAGTTCTGTTTAGTTCATTAGAAATGTACCAAATGAAGTCCAATTCTCAAGCTATTGACTTTTATATGAGCCGATTAGTGGATCACGAACATACAGCGTGACTAGTGAAGTCCAGCTCTCTAGGGAATGACTCTTATGAGCTGATGCTATAATGGATCAGAAACAGACAGCGTGACTAGAGCAGTCTGATTCTTGAATGAATGACTCTTATGAGCTGATTCCTTATTTAGTGAATCAAAAACATAAAGCTTGACCAGTGTATTGTGACTGATCTCACTTACTGAACAGAACTCAATGAAACAAGAAATAATACCCTGTTATGTTGTTTTTATATGAATAGTTCTCCCAAATGCCGTATGACTGACTTTCTTTTACAGAAGCAAAAAGAAGAAATTTTAAGAAATGCCCTGCTCGCACTCATCCATACAGTGGTACTGAATAGCAGCAAACTATAAATATAAAGAGGCAAAAGTATCACAAAATGATTCCGTATCTACCATATTTTTAATTTTTTATTAATCCTGATTTATCAGAATGATGCGCTTGTATGCTTTTCCTTGATGAGCCAGATTGAACTGCTGCACTAATAGTGTCATTAATGCAAAGTCAGAACAATGGCCAAAGTCAGGATTTTTGCTAAGTAATCATATAAATTTAGGCTTGTTTTTCACCAAACCCTATCATATGCCTTCAGAACATTTGGAAAAATACGGCATAAGTTGCATGGGATCATTCTGTGATACTTTTGCATCTTTTTCCTTAAAGTTTGAAGCTGGTCACTACAGAGTACTGCAGTGATGGCATTTTTTGTTGGCCAGCCTGCATCACCCTGCTTCCCTCAACAAAAACCCAATAGGATTTTCCATTGGCTTTTAGATTATTGCAGAAAATATGTTTTGTGACCAACTATTAGGTAAGTTTTCGTGTTTGGTGTGATGACGTTTAATGTCCCTGACAAACTCTACAGTCTTATTTAGACACTTATAACTACCATTTTCCAGACACGTAAACGCTTAAAAAGGTCATGAGCGGGTTGTTACTAATGTATTTTATGTTGTAGAATAAAAATGAAAATATGTTGAGCTTGTGTTAACCACAGACTTTATTTCAGGCATTCAACCAAAAACCCATTCAAACAAATCATTGACTTCTGGATGATGGAATTGGAAGTGCCAAAATGCTAACTTGTTTCCAGGTTTTGGCCTACAAAAATATGTAGTTCTTGCAGCACTCTATATGGATGAGTGCCAGCATTTTTTGTGGTCTGTAACAGAAAGCATTAGAAGAACACCAGAGTGAGTAAATAATGACTGAATTTTCATTTTTGGGTGAACTATCCCATTAAGACTCGTTACTGTTACCAGACTCGTTTAGAAGAATCTGAAACCTAAATTGCTCGCAATTCCCATCCCTAGTTACATGTAATAAAATCTTTAAAAAGTCATTGAAAATTATATAACGAATATAGATTTTACGGTTATCCTCAAACTGAAAGCATTCAATTGGAATTTGTCTTTGTGATTCTCTATTCTAAAGTAATTAAAGGTGTTTTCACTCAAGGTTAGTTTCATCTGAAATTGCAGATGCATGGCATAATCCGTTGCCGAAGCCAAACTTTGGATGGCTCAGTGATAGAAAAGTAGAATGATGTGCACACTGTGTGTAATTACTTCCTGATATCGAAAATAAAAAGGTTGTGCAGTCACTCTCAGCAATTATCATGCAGACGTTGTATGAGTTCATTCCAACAGTCAGATCTTGCTGTCTGTAGACAGACTTCCTCCTACTACTCTACTATATCTAACTGGATTAAGCAGTAAAAGCAGGACACTCAACGTTTAAGCTTCACTGTGAACAGAGACTTTGTGACTATCATTTGTCCCTTTCCTCCGCCCTCCTTCCCTCTGTCCATCTGTCCTTCTATCCTTCTCACTATCTAGAAAACTCACACGCTCATTCTCCCGAGTCTCACTTCCTTGTCTCCTGGGCTTGACTGACCTTATTACCCCACCTCCTCTTTTCTAAGAGATAAAGCTGTGTTACCAGACAAGATCTGGCTGGGTTAAATAACAGGGAGAGCTGCTCCCCTCATGCGTCTTTCCCCAGGCCACTGGCTGTTTGAAGCCTTTGTCCCAGCTGTAAACAGACGCAGCAGTAATAAGAAAAACAAGATGGACTAAAAAGCATTTCAGGGACCGCTTTCTTGATCCAGTGGCCATTTAATAACCTTGTTTGGGGAAGCCTCATGTGGCCTTTTCCTCTCTTCATTTTCAATAGGTTTGTTGAAAGCAGGGAAAGGAAAGAGGAAGCTGAATTCAGGAGCTGAGAGCGGTCCCTAAGATCCAAATGTTGAAACGCAGTCAGGGCCAATTAAGAAATATAGTTCTGTGCTTTCTTGTGTTTTATGGTTTTTGCTGTCACAAAATAGTGTGACCAGCCAGGTGAAATTCTGAATATTAAAGAAATAAAAATTCTGTGTTCAATCACTCTCATGTCATCCAAACTTGTATGACTTTATATGTTATGAGGAACACAAAATTTAGAATTTTTTTGCACATACAGTAAAAGTCAGTGGGTTTAGAGAAAATAAAGTCATACCAATGTTGTTATTGTTAACTATACCTAAAACTGTTAAAAATATATTTTTAACCAAAATTAAGCTGAAATAAAGTTAAATATATAAAATAAAAATTAAATGAAAAGTAGAAATGTTGCTTTGGCAACTAACTGAAAATTAAGAACTAAAATTAAAATTGAAATACAAATAAATTCAAGCTAAATATATATGAAAATAATAAAAATGGCAAAAAACACATGAAAAATGACTAAAACCAAACCTAAAATAAAATCAGAAAATATAAAAATAGTTCATTCAAAATATGAATAAATGCTCAAATAGTTTATAAATAATAAATAATATGTTTCATACTTGTTTGTCCATACAGTAGATCTCAATGGTCACCAACTGTTTGTTTTCCAACATTCTTCAACATATCTTCTTTTGAGTTTTGCAGAAGAAAGTTGTATAGGTTTGGAATGATGTGAAGGTGAACTATCCCTTTAAACAGGCCATTTATAGAGATCTTGAGAGTTAAGGAGGAGTAGGTTGGGTTGGTCTTTAATACCTGGACAAAGCTTTTGGTTTGGAATAGAGGGGCTGCAACAACAAAAGCTGTTTTAGATTAGGGCTTTGTTCAAATTGAGTGTTAACACCCTTTCCAAGAGATTGGTGGAGATTTAGCCTTCTGTATATCCACCATTATCAGTTCATAAAACCCTGGATTTAACACAAATTATGATGGCAGATCCTGGTCATCATTATCGCTGCTGCTCTAATAAGACCCGACTGCCCTGCGGCTGGTGTGGCTTGATTTTCACTGCACTGAGGCGTTGCATAAGCCCAGAAGTCATAAACAGCTCATTTTAACTTCCAAAGAGCAACTGTTGACAGATATAGGGCCAAATACAAGACCTAATTATCAGGTCTTATTACCATCACTGCACATGCTAGTTCTTTGTGAAAGGAAAATAAAAACATTGCAATACTGATAAAATATGACGTACATTTATTCCAGCAACTACGAAGTGTGATCATTGTCAATTATTAGCTATATATGGGATGAAATGTGTGTTAAAAAATTATATATAAATGTGTTGCATTACACATTTAATGTTATGCCATGTAGGTTATTGAACAATGTATAGTGGTGGGGATTTTTCAGTGATTCAGCGAGGTTATATTGATACGCCAGTAGGTGGCAACAAGTGTTTGTATGAAGGAATCATTTAATCATTCATATTTGTTCGACCCAGTGATTCATTCAAGAACACAACAAACATTTGTGTTTATTAGTGAGTCATTGAATTATTTACTCAACTAATTTGTTCAAACACTGATTCATTCAGGATCAAACCAAGTATGTGTCTTGATGAATAAGTCATTGAATTACTTACTCAGCTATTCGTTCAAAATCACAAATTCATTCAGAAAATAAAAACGATACTGTTGTGTGTTGCTCTGAGATGCAGCAAGGGATTCATTTCTCTTTGTTTGGAATTTTTTTGTTTACTGTATATGGCAAAATTAGAAACCTGATGATCTCATGACGAAAACATACCTCTGGGAACTTTTTCGCAAGACGTAAAATACGTACCGCCATGCGCTAAAAGAGTGTTCGTTTTTTTTCCCCCCAGAACAGATGAACGTACGTATGGTTTTCACATTTTCACGGGATTCATACCTAAGGATTCCGCATCCTAAGTCCAATTCAATGCTGGCTGAGCTATCGACCAAGCTTGTTACATCCGGAAAGCGAAACAAATGGAGCTGTAATCATAACTGTGTATGAAAACAATTACAAGTGCTCGATGTTTTACCGCCTCTACTGTTAATTTGTAAAGACGTAAGGTAATCAGTATTAACTTCTTGTTTATTGAACTGTTTAATTACAGCAGTATTGCACATGCAGTCATGCTGTTGATATGAAATCTACAGTTTGTTGACATTACATTGACCCAAAGAAAATTACATTTTACATTACAAGTGTATTTCTCTCTGCATTTGAATCTCTCATATGGTTGTATTTACTATGCTGTGCATGTTGTTGTATACTTACTCAAATATTATTAGCATTCACAGCACTCATAACTGCATGCTTCTTGGTCATAACAAATAATATTCAACTCTGTTCGCACATGTAGAGGATGTAGCAAAACCAGAAATAACTAATCCCAAGTGCAATAATTCTGATAAGGCCATGATGTACTGGAGATATTTAATCTTCTAATTTGTGGACTCCAGATCGTATTGAATTTAAATCATTCTAACGACATCTGAGATTAGAAAAGGGAGCTGGATATATGGCCCCTCTGTGCAAAAGAACCCAGCTATATTATTGAGGCGTGATGGATTCAAACCGCAAAATTGAAAATTGAACTCAGGGAATGAACTTTCGGGACATTCAGGTGGCCACATTTCACCACCGCCTACCTGATTTTCTCAGGTCCGATAAAGTCTAGGGATGGAGAAGTCCTTATACAAGTTTCAGGCTCTGGAAGGTTGAATAGATTTACTAAGTCCTTGACATAGCAAAATTTCATCTCGAGGCACAATAATCAGTCGTTATTATTTCAAGATGGTTCACGTCCTCCCATCTATTAATGTTGAGGGTAGGAAATGGTAATTAGTGGAGAAACTAAACAAATGAAGGCAGAGTAACAAATTGATGCAGCTTTTGCATCACTGGTAGTAGATGAAGGAAGGTAAACAAAATATCAGTGTTTTTTTTTGTTGTTGTTTTTTTGCTTGAGTCAATTGGACAGTCCAATGCAAATTATCAGTAGTGTCCTAGAATCGAAAGAAGTCGAATGGTTTTCCTGCAATGCCTAGAATATGTGAATTGAACACTTTAACGTGGCAGCATTTATTAGCCATTATGATGTCTTGGAAGCTTGGGGTGGAAAATTGCTTGCTTTGTGTTTCACTTCAGATGTTACAACGAGGAAAAATCAGAGAGAGGCGCACGTAATGCTACTCCCTTCAGAAAATGGATTCTGCTCTGGGTGGTTGAGTATAAGGAATAAAAAAATGTGTGTTTCCACTGTGAAAGAACCTAAAGTCAGCACAGCATAAATTTCATTTGAGGAGTGCAAACACAGTGAGGAATCTGAATGAGAAAAACTTGTAGATGAATTCATGTATCTTTGAAAACATCACCCTGAAAATATCCTCCATTTCAAAGGAAGTTGTTGAACAATAAAAAGCACTTTGGCTGTGCTTTGATGATCTTGGCCTGCTCTTGTGTGCATATGAATATGTGTAAATTTATTCTAAAATATTTTAAAATGCATTTCATAGATATAATGGCTTGGATGCAGCTATTCTACACAGTAAAAAAAATACATTTTTAGTCTCTCTACTTTAACATTTTTAATTCAGTGTTTAATTCAGTGTGTTACTTGACATTTATTTGTGAAATTAACTAGCAAGTTCTGAGTTTGAGTAAAACCTCCAATTGTTTCAGCTCCAATTTTTCTTTTCAGTGTATGATAAGTATGTTTTTAAATTCTGAATTTATTTTGATGTTTTTTGGGGGCATAAAGTAAAAAAATGTGATACAACTGTTCTGATATCACAATTTTTTTTTTTTTTAATAAAATAAAATTCAATAAAATAATAAAAAATAAAATGAAATTAAATAATGTAATTATTGACACAAAAATCTAA
The DNA here is from genome assembly GCA_021397915.2 of Tor tambroides. Classification (NCBI taxonomy): domain Eukaryota; kingdom Metazoa; phylum Chordata; class Actinopteri; order Cypriniformes; family Cyprinidae; genus Tor; species Tor tambroides. Next base: position 24,020 of record JAFVLL020008753.1, read on the forward strand.
AAAGTAGTTTGCAATTATATTTTATTAGTATTTCTTAGCGAAAAAAAAAATTGAATAAAAAATGCTTAAGGACTTCAAAAAAATAAAAAATTAAAATACATCAAAAATACATCAATATCACATAATTTGACTTTTTTAATGAAAAGGGAAGGTTAGTGTAGATTGAAAATCTCTTGTTGTGAGACACCCAAAAATGTAATAATTTATAAACTGTGTATATATTGTATGTATATATTTATAAACTAATAATTCAATAAAGATTTTAAATACTTTGTATCTTTAAAAAATATATTTAAAAAAAACTTAAAAAGAATGATGAAGAGGTATAGACTTGCATGTGTTTTAAGGTATAAAGAAAATATGTTATTATTTTTTGCTTGATGGGTAGACCATTGGCATTTTGGAAATATGACATTTCATGAGTGAATTTCTAAGAACTTGGCACATGTGTTTAAAACTCAGTTTTAAAAGGGGTTTTCAACCTTTTTGTTATTGTTTATACTCTTATACAGGGCCTTGCAGAAGTATTCAAGTATTCATTTTTTTCGCATTTTATGTTGCAGCTTTATGTTGAACTGCATAAAATTACTTTTTTCCCACATCAATCTACACTCCATACACCATAATGGCAAAGCAAAAACAGAACTGTCACAACTTTGTAAATTTATCAAAAATAAAAAATCTGAAATAAGTATGTTGCATAAGTATTCAAACCCTTAACTCAGTACTTAGCTGAAGTACCTTTATAGCCTCAAGTCTTTTTTGTTTGATGCGACAAGCTTTGCTCATCAGCATTTGGCAGTTATCTGCCATTCTTCTCCTCACCTCTTCACCTCTCAAGCTCTGTCAGGATGGATGGGGTCAGATGCACATTTTCAGGTTTCTCCAGAAATATTTGATTGGGTTCAAGCCCAGGCTGTGGCTGGGCCACTCAAGGACATTCACAGAGTTGTCTATAAGCCACTCTTGCTGTGTATTTAGGGTCATTGTCCTGTTGGAAGGTAAGTCTTCTGCCCTGTCTGAGGTTCTGAATGCTCTGGATTGGGTTTTCATTAAGGCTATCTCAATATTTTGATGCACTGAGCTTTTCTTCTACTCTGACGAGTTCCTCAGTCCCCGCCGCTGAAAAACAGCCCCACTTTACTTTTTGGCTGGTACTCTGCAGGTGATGAGCAGAGCTGGTTTCCTTCAAACATGATGTTTGGAATTGAGGTTCATCAAACCAGAGAACATTTTTTCTCAGAGTCTGAAGGTCCTTTAGGTGCTTTTTTGCAAATTCCAAGTGGGTTTTTGTGTGTCTTCACTGAGGAGAAGATTGAGTTTGGCCACGCTGACATAAAGCCCAGATCGGTGGAGTGTTGCAGTGATGTTTGTCCATCTGTAGGTTTCTCCCATCTGCATATATGATCATGGAGCTTTACTAGAGTGACCATTAGCATCTTGGTCACCAGTCTAGACAAGGCCCTTCTCCATCAGTTGCTCAGTTTGGCCAGGAGGCCAGCTCTAGGAAGAGTTGTAGTTGTTTCAAACGTTTTCCATTATGAATAATGAAGGCTACGTGATTCTGTGAATCTTCAATGAAGCAGAATTTTTTCTGAACTCTTCCCCAGATGTGTGGCTTGACAAAAACCTGTTTCTGAGATCTACAGGCAGTTCTTTTGACCTCGGGGCTTGTTTTTGCTTTGATATGCATTTTCAGCTGTTAGACCTTTTATTAAGATGTGTGTGTCGTTCCAAATACCCATTCAATTGAATTTGACACAGGTTAACTTCACTCAAAGTGTAGTAACATCTACAAGCAATATGAATGCTCCTGAGCTAAATTTCTACTGTCCCAGAATGAATACTTATGCAGTGGAATCATTTATATTTTTTATGTATAATAAATTTGCAAAGATGTTAAAAACCTGTTATTTGCTTTGTCATTATGGTGTGTGGAGTGTAGATTGTTGTGGAAAAAAAGTAATTTAAAGCGGTTTAACGTAAGGCTGCAACATAACAAAACATAAAAAAAAAAAAAATGAAGGGGTTTGAATACTTCTGCAAGGCACTATATGTGACCCACATGCTTGTTTATGGTTTTTTTTTCTAATTTATCTTGGGTGCTTATCAAAAACCTCATTCTGCCTTGTCATGAAAAATCCAGATATGCCACACAGTCGAGTGTGGAGATGCTTGGAGCAGATCTAATTTGCTAAAGTAATGCTATCGAATGAGCTGTTTGGCACAAGCACACACGGACAAGGTGGAAAAGAAGGCATGGGCTCCTGCTCGTGTTGTTTATCTCCTCCAGACTTATTTGGCTGTTTGCATCGTTTCGGTAACGGGAAGCCAGGTGCAGTCTAGACTGGTTAATGGAGCATTGAATTGGTTTTAAAGAGCAGTACTTTTTTGTAGTTTGGAAAACGCTTGTCTTTGTAAATTGTATTATGAATAACGTCAATTTGGTCAGGTTTTATGTTTAGTGTGGATTTTGAACATAATATAGGCTGATGCAGAAATAATGTGGTTGTTCTCTGTAGTAGAACTCAATGGACTGTGTTACATTACACACTGGCTGCGGTACAGAGGTCATTCCAGAAGCACAGAATGTGCACAGGCTTATCGAACCTTGCCTTTCACTCAAGGGAGATCTACTGTGTTTATCGCAGCCACCAACCAAAACTTAAAGAATTCAATAGTACAATGTTATTTAGCCGCCAACATTTTTTATCTCCCTTTCCTGACCATTTTTTTTCTCCTCTCTCTACTAAAGCCAATTACCCCCAAAATCAATATGTGGACTAACTGTGCTTGCAGTCAGATGGTGCGAGAGTGAGTGACAGGAGGATGGAGCGAGAGAGAGAGAGAGAGGGAGATCTCACCAGTTCTAAAGACCCCATGAATTTGCTTGACAAGTGCAATTTTCTTTTCTGTGTCGACATATCGGAAGTTGGAGCAAGGCATTTTGAAAGACTTATCCATTTAAAAAAAAAAAAAAAAAATAGTAATAATAATAAAGTGTCTTTAAATGTCACATAATTTGATCTTTTTGTGACAAGGAAAGATTGAAAAAATCTTGTGGTGAGACTTCCAAAATTTATAAATTAATTCGTGAAATGTTTTAAATACTTTGAATTTTTTAAAATATATTTAAAACCATTTGAAAATAATGATAAAGAGGTGTTCACTCACATGTATTTAAGGTGCAAGGAAAATGTGTTATTATGCTTTGCTTGATGTTTAGACCACATGACATTTTAGAGGCATTAAACATGACATTTCAAAAGGCAGTTTTTAAAAACCTGCCATTTTTTTTTTATTCTTTTTCTTTATTGCAAGCACTCTTATATGTCACATGACCCACATACATGTTTAGAAATATTTTGAAACAAAATATAGAGTTAACAGCAATTGACTGGACAAAGATTTTTTTCCCCTCAGAAGAGGGAGCTTAAAATGTTTAATAATAATAATAATAAAAATAATAATATTTAAGATATAATTAAAGATGCAATTTTTATTACAATTTTAAAAATAACATTGTTGTTTTAACATTTCATGTGACTATGAAATGTTTTGTAAGAAAAAGTTTTTTTGATGATTCTTAAAAATCTTATACATATAATGTGTATAATGATATATACATTGTATTAATAATAATAATAATAATGTAACATTACAGTGTATATATCAGTCTGTTTTACAAAGCATTTCATAGTCAGATGTCAAGCTTCACTAAATTGAAACACTAAATGAATTTAATGTAAAAAACTTGAACTTTCGTTTAACTAATTAAAATTTGAAGCACGGTTGAAGTTATCCATGTAAGAATAGTTTTAAAATTTGTCATACAAAAACATTTATGCACTTTTTAGAGCTTGAAAGCTAGGGCTGGGCGATATATCGAGCGATATGATCATGCGCATCTCGTCAGTAAAGCCGGTTCCGTGATTAGCAGTAAATCTCCATCACCTGATTTCAAATGGAGCGGCAGTTAACACACAGAGCCGTAGATCACTGACAAGTTGCACAATATCGCGTTCATTATCGAAGGCGATTCATCTGCGATAATGGACTCGATATTGCGTAGCTTGTCAGTGATCTACGGCTCTGTGTATTAAATGCCGCTCCATTTGAAAGCAGGTGGTGGAGATTTACCGCTAATCACGGAACCGGCTTTACTGACGAGATGCGCATGATCATATCTTTCGATATATCGCCCAGCCCTATTGAAAGCCTGTGGTCACTATAGAATCTTCTTGTTTTCGTGTATTCTTTAAATAATGACAGAATTTTCATTTTTCTGTATACTGTTCCTTTCAGGTTCCAGTTAAATTATTTTGGCAACTTTGAATTTGGCAAACCCTTACCTTTTCTTTCCTCTCTCTGTTCTGCTATTTTCTCCGTACACTCTTTCTCCTTTTTTTCTGTCTCTCTTTTTTATGGTGTTTCAGGCCCAGCAGCTGGAAAGCCCATGCTCAATTTAACCACATGCAACATTCATCTCTTTACCCGTCCATTCATAATGGCTTGCCTACAGTGTGCTTTATTATTATTCCCTTGCTAATCCTTACACCCATTTAGCCGTAAAGAGGAACTTATACTGCAGGGCTGTGAGTACAGGAGGTTAATGGGATATCCCTGAACATGCTGCAAAAACGCGCTAGCATGTCACATAAAGGCGAAAGATTTAGGTGAGATTTACTGTGTTACCCCTGGCCCTGTACGTAGTTCGATGAAAATCTCTATAATTGCTATAAATTTTGTTCTGCCATCATTGCTTTTGCAGTGGCATGGTGAAAGCTGGTTCAAAGAGCTTTGATATGGATACTGAAAAGATGAATGCTTGATGCTAGCGGATAGATTGAAAAACTTGATTTCAAAATGGCCATAGGTTCATATATGTTCAAATATGAAAATAAATCATTTATTGATTAGGGGGCATTTCTCAGGAAATGTCGATTAATGTGATTTATTATATTACAGTAAATTAGTCAGGATTAGTCAGTAATTCATGGAATTAATTTAAGTTAAGTAAAAATTTGTAAAACACACCACGGTTTAAAAGTTTGGGGTCAGTAAATTATTATTATTTTTTTCTGAAGGTAATTAATCAAAAATGCATTAAATTAATCTAAAGTGGACCATTTGTAATGCTCTAAAACATTTGTATATTAAATAAATGCTGTTCTTTCGAACTTTTAGTTATGAAACAATCCTGGGAAATAATGTATCATGGTTTCCTAAAAATAAAATAAAATTAAATAAAATTAAATAAAATTAAATTAAATTAAATTAAATTAAATTAAATTAAATTAAATTAAATTAAGAAAGAAAGCACAACTGTTTTCACTGATAATAATAACACTGATAATAAGAAGAAATGTTTCTTGAGCTCATTTCTGAAGAATCATGCAACCCATCTTTGCCATCACAGGAATAAATGACATTTTAAAATATAAAACTTTTTTTTTTAATTGTAATAATAATATTTAACTATTTCTGTTTTTACTGCGTTTTTGATCAGATAAATGCAACTTTGGTGAACATAAGAGGCAAAAATTTCTAAGTTCATATATGTTCATATATGAAACTAAATCATTTATTGATTAGGGGGCATTTCTCCTGAAATGATGATTAATGTGATTTATTATATTACAGTAAATTAGTAAATTAGTCTGTAAAAAAATTGTACAACACACTACTGTTTAAAAGTTTGGGGTCAGTAAAAAATGTTATTTATTTATTTATTTTGAAGGTAATTAATCAAAAATGCATTAATCTAAAGTGAACTATTTATAATGCTCTAAAACTTTTCTATATTAAATAAATGCTGTTCTTTCGAACTTTTATTAATGAAAGAACCCTGGAAAAAAATGTATCACAGTTTCCTAAAAATAAAATGAAATTAAATGAAATTATTAAATTAAATTAAATTAAATAAGAAAGAAAGAAAGAAAGAAAGAAAGAAAGAAAGAAAGAAAGTGAAAGCACAACTTTTTTCACTAATAATAATAACACTGATAATAATGAGAAATTCTTCAGTTCATTTCTGAAGAATCATGTGACTCTGAAAATTCAGCTTTGCCATCCCAGGAATAAATTACATTTTAAAATAGTTAACTTTTTTTATTGTAATAATAATATTTAACTCTTTCTGTTTTTACTGCATTTTTGATCAAATAATGCAGCCTTGGTGAACATAAGAGACTAAATTTTCTAAGTTTGAATGCATTTTTAATGTTTTTTTATATATCTATTGTTAGATAAAAATTAGTATCATTGACCCACCTACTATACACTAATATAACTATTATCCAGCTATAGAAAAGTGTTGGATGTACCCACAGTTTCCATCAAGTTGTAAGTTCACAATATTCGATTTTTGTTAGAGGCAGTTAAGCGCTTTCTGTAAGCTTTTCATAGCGCAGTGTCACAGGGTTAAATCTGTCAGTCGCATTTTTATCAAAGCTTTCTCTCTCCAGCATTCATGAGGCCAAGTTCCCCATGAACGTCTGGACTCGTCCGCATCTCATTCGTAGTCATGATGGCACTCGGCCCGGTGAGGTCAGGGCCCCGCTAAATATTATCCCATGTGACCTGCTCTCCCCTGCAGCTATGAGGAACAGTCCACTTTTAGCATTTTATTGGGCTCTAAGGCTTCCAGCTAAAGGTTGACATCTTTTGATACCTTAAAAGTATCTGCTACGCGAGCTGCGCCAACACGTACCGAATCCACTGCAGCACTTTTTGCCGTTGCTGACTTTATTAATTGATCTCACGGCACCTTTTGTACCTGGAGGGGTTTCAGAGTGTGACATTTTCACCATTTGTGTGGGAGTTTGTGTGTTTGATTAAGGCTGGCAGCATTTGTTTATGCAAGCACAATTTGTTAGTTCTGTGGCCATTTGCCGATTTCTCCTTGGCCGCTGACCGTTAAGCGTGCAAGTCCAGAAAGTCAATTATACAAGGCTTTCCCAGTGGGAATATTAACTTCCTAGAGTGGAACGTCGTGGCTGCAGATCATGTGAGCTCATCGTCTCTGGCACACAAACACTAAACAAGCCACTGAACAATATGGCTTCACTGACTTTTTATTTTCTGTTTGCCAGGCTCAATTAATCACACCAGTCGCACGGAAATCCTCTTCTCCTCTTTTATTATATCTCGTCCCTGAAAATGCAGAGCTGTTCGGAGAGAAAAATGGGGAAAGAGGGGGGAAAAAGAGAAAATACCATGTCTCTGTAGAGGAGAGAAGTGTCTGATAAGAGTTCCGTGCTAGTGTGCTTTCCTAAGGCCCTGTTCCCTCTGAATATTCATGGGGCTTGGCAAGAAATCCTGCACCATTTGTAAAAAGGACAACTATCAGTTTTCAACTCTGACCATAAAATGGGCCAGTGTGCCTTCACAGATTCATCTGAAAAATACTCTGTGAACCAGAACAAGAAAATTGGTCTGTGATGCTTCCTTATTTAATAGCTGTCAGACTTGCACAGTGCTTTCCAAGAGAAAACACATTTTGCATGTATTTTTAAAGATTATTTTCATTTTTTTTAGAATTATAATTATAATTTTGATATGACCAAAATCTTATATCATGATATGAGTCATTTTATTTTATCACGGTAACAGTATAAATCACAAAATAGCTATTTTTGCTTTAAATTAGGTCTTTATGATATCAAAATTTTTGATACCATAGAAATTTCATAATTGTAGTCACCAGTGTCAATATCACAAAAAACTAATACTACCCTAAAAATAAATAAATAAATAAATAAGAAATGCTACATACATTGTATAAAGTAAATAAATGTATAAAAACATGGCATATTCTTCACTGTGTAAATGAAATATTTACATTTTTCTTCTTTTTAATGTTACAAAAGTAATTTAGTCAAGAGCAGTGAGAGATTTTCAGACAGCAGGAATATTAAACTGCTGTCACTTTAAGAGCTTCCCAAATCCACACATGTGTAACATTATAGTATTTTTTAAGTGTTTTTTGAAAGAAGTCCGACCAATGATGACCAAGGCTGCATTTATTTTATCAAAATACAGTGAAACAGTGTGCAATATTATTAAAATATATAATAATAACTGTTTTCAATTTTAATCTATTTTAAAATGTAATTTATTCCTGTGATGGCAAATCTGAGTTTTAAGCAGCCATTACTCTGGTCTTCAGTGTCACATGTTCCTTTAGATTTTTTTAATTTTTTTTTTCAGAATTATTTGATGAACAAAAAGTTCAAAAGAAGAGAATTTATTTATTTGTAACATTTTAAATGTATTTACAGTCAATCTTAATCAATTGTATTGCATTGTATTGTATTGTATCTTTGCTGAATAAAAATATAAATTTCTTTGAAAAATTCCAAAAAATTATATATTTGTCTATTTATATTAAGCCATTTGTAGATTGTTCTACAATCTCTCCCTGGAGTCTCTGATTGTTCAACCAGTGACAGACAGTGGCCATTGTTCAGGAAACCTGTTACAAAAACAAATCATTATTTTCTCATATTTGGTTATTGAGGCTTGTGGTGCCGAATTCACACAGTCAAATTTCAGAAACATGTATGCCGGTGTCCTTGCCATTTTGCCTTAAATTATAATTCCACGCAGTTGAATGTCTAATTTTGAGTTGGGAGAATGTCCAGGAAAAGCATTCTGTTCATTCGGTGGAAATGATTTATTACAAGACAAGGTGTTTGGAGAATATAGGTAATCACATTTGATTCTCATATTATTATAATTAGACGCAGTTCATAATTATAAGGCCAGACATCCTTTACCAAAACTGGAGGTTATTAAAGTATTTTACAATTTGCAACCCATTTTACTTCTTAAATGTAAGTGAAAACTCAGTGAAAACTCAGTGAAACTCAGAAAAACAAGTCAGCTGTTTATTCTGTCCATCAGGAATTGATTGGATCCTGAAAAGTGGCTATGAAATGTCAGAATGGAGCCAGACAGAATGTGAGGTTGCTAAAACAATGTCAAAGCTATTATTTTGGCTAATAGCCCACAAAAGTGACATCATCCGAAAAAGAAAGTTGTTCGAGAGTAAGAGCAAGTCATTACTTTTGATTAAAGACTACAAAACCAAACAATATATTTCTTTGGATGCACTGATGAATCATTCACAACAAGGAACAGGAATATGCATTAACAATATAAATAGAGTTAACCTCATGCTGACTTCGATATTTTTTTGGAAAACAGGCACTTTAAATGCCAAACCATGCTAGGCTTTAGTTTGATGTAGGTATCACATTGATGGTAGCTTGTATGCTTTATAAAACAGGTCAATGCATTGGGGGCTTTCTTTGGATTCTTACTTTACAAGGCCTGTTTCAAAATTCAGTCAACGTCAGTCTGGTTGTTGACTTGATCTAGGGAGCAGGACTGAATTGTTCACATGAACAGTTTGACTGGGGGTGCAGCCAGAAACACTGAACAGGCTCCTGCCCTGTCATCTGAGAAAGAGAGAGAGGACTGTGCAGTGGATTTAACTTCAGGCTTGGTAAACCCGCAGCTAGCCCTTGGATACACAGCCTCCAGCGTACCGCTGAACTGAGGAATAGACCTGCTGTTCCAACCGAACCTCCCAGCATGCATCAAACGACTGCTGATTCAATATGTATTATTATGAGGCACGCTGTAGGAGTTTGGATGAGCATGAGGGCTCTCTATGTTATTGTATACTTTTCGTAGCATTAGGAAAAGCTGATTTGATCTACAGTGCAGGATGACTAATTTAATACTAATGAAGTCTTTAAATGAGGTCTCAGTTTTGTGCAGGTAAAAGACCCTTTTGTGCCAGCATAGATTTTCCAGCTGACATCATTATGTCGTATAAGCGAAGTCGTTTGGTCTCTCGGTTGATTTTGATTGCTTTGTGCATCAATCTTTCTTGAATCCACGCCCCTTTGATTGGTGTGATTGGATCAAGCTCTTCAACCCACACTGTGTAATTCTATAATGTGACCTCATTAGTATTCGTAAGCATCCATATGTAAAGTGTGGCTTTAGCACACATACGCTGAAGTCAACGTATGGACATTTTCTAAAACACATCCTTTTACTACTTATTTCAGTATTATTTATATATGCTACACCAACTTTATTGACATTGCATTCTAAATACATAGACATTAATTTGGAGTTGGTCCCCCCTTTGCAGCTATAAGAGCTTGCACTCTTCTAGGAAGGCTTTCCTCAAAATTTGGAGTGTTTCTGTGGGAATTTTTGCCTGTTCATCAAGTAGAGCATTTTTGAGGTTAGGCGCTGAGGCCTGGCTCATAATCTCTGTTCCAGTTCATCCCAAAGGTGTTCGATGGGGTTGAGGTCAGGGCTCTGTGTGGGCCAGTCAAGTTCTTCCACACCAAACTCATCCAACAATGCTGGAATTGAAAAGGGCCTTTTCTAAACTGTTCCCATAAAGTTGGAAGCATAGCATTGTCCAAAATGTCTTGGTATGCTGAAGCATTAAGTTCCCTTCACTGGAAGTGTTAAGTGTTAATTCCGTTAACAAAAACTATGATGAAAAATGTTCGACTAAAACAAGACGAAGACGAGATAACAATAAGGACAATAAACGATAACTGTGACTATATCAACAAGCAATATTGTTGATGATAAAAGACAAAACTAAAATTAATTTTATGAAATAAAAGCTATACAAAAAAAAAAAAAGGAGACAAAATATTATTGCGGACTTCTGTACATACGTGAGCTGTCGTGTGTGGTTGCCAGATATCAAGAGTTCAAATACCCAATTCAGAGCTTCTCTGTTAAAAGGATACATTTTCTGCCGGGTGTTTTGCTTAATTTTTGCAATCTGGCAACTATGTGCACGTGTTCGCTCTTGTGTTCAGTTGTTTGGACGTGTTCGGGTGTTTGAATCCAGATTGCGATCTTTTAACGATTAATCGTGCAGTTCTACCATGCGCCTATGCACTAGCATTGTCTTTACGCTTTTATGGCTGAGTTGCTACTGTTCCTAAATGCTTCCATTTTCCAGTAATAACACTTAGGCTATGTTCACACTTTTTTGTATAGCTGTTCACATTATTGTTTTAAATGTGGCCATTATCAGATTTACAGTGTGAACAGATCATGGTTCTGAACTGACCCACATGTGCAAAAGAACGATACAAGCAGGGTTTCCAGGTTTTCACAACAAAATCCACCCAATTATTTGACAAAAACTAGTCCAAAACTAGCCCAACCATGTTCAGGGAGGTAAATATCACATTAGTGGGGTTGCGTCAACCCACGAAGTTGAAAAACAGCGCGCAGCAACAGTGGAAAAAGTAGCCCAATTCCGGGCGGAAACTTTGGATTTTATCAACACTTGCGCAAGCGTGCTGTCATACGGAAGTAAACACAGAGGACATAAAGTAAGCGATTATGCGTTTATTTATAGTGTGAGCTGCTGCAGAAGCCAGCGAAATTATGCAAAGGCAATATGAAAAATAAAGACAAGGATGTGACAAAAGACAGCAGAGTTCTGAAATTTTAATGATACGAGCTCTCATGTTTTACTTGTATATGGAGTTGTCACTGTAATACTTATGAGTTCTTACACATCACTGTACTTCCACTGACTACCTTTCGCAACTGTCTTGATAAGTTTGGGTATGTAAAATCATTGAAGTGTCTCCCATCAGCGCAGAATTATGACGAATGTCGATATAGAGTGACGTAAACATCGCATGAATTCCGACATGACTGTTTACACTGCGGTCGCATTTCAAAACATCTGACCTGTTTGAGATTTAGCACCACATATGGAAGTGGCACAAATCGGAATTGAAAAGATCAGATTCCTTGCGGTTTGTGCTGTTCACACTGTCATGACAAAAACAGATCTGAGTCACATGCAAGCAAAAAAAATCAGATTTGGGCCACATTTGCCTGCAGTGTGAACATAGCCTTACAGTTGATCATGGAACATCTAGCAGGGATGAAGTTTCACAAACTGACTTACTGTATTACAAAGGTGGCATTCTATCACACTATCTTGCTTGAATTCACTGAGCTTTTCAGAATGACCCTTTTTTCACAAATGTTTGTAAATGCAGGCTGCATGACTACGGGCCAGTTTTACTAAGCAGGGCAAATTCACTGCACAGAATGGCTCACCAGATTTCTGACTTAAAATGATCAGACTTATAGTTCAGAAAATTTTGGCCAGTCTGTTTTGTACATCTCTAAAGTTAATTATGTGTGAAAGTGTTTCCATTGTGTATTCTGTCTATATATTGTGCATTTCAATGTCTAACCTTGCAAAAATATATGTATGCACTTTTAAATAGAAATACCTATGGTATGACATCACATTGACTGAACACTATGACCCTTTTCATTTAAAAAATATTTTCATCTTACTTGAAATGCACCTGCATTCTTTACATTATATTTTAATGTATTAGGCTTTCAACTTACATTTTTAGTTCTGTTATATTTCTGCGGGAATTAAAAAGAGCTTAACTTTACACATTTACTGTGTAAAATGACCCCCACCTGCTTGGAGGCTAATTGTGTTAGGAATATAAACTGTATTATATGGCTATCATTTATGATGTGGCTGAAAATAGAACCACTAGGTGTCTATTAGTACTAATTATGATACATTAGCAATCTCTCTTTATAAGCAAACACTGCGCTTGACTTTTTTATTAAAATAGGATGAATAGAATGATTTATGCAAAGCTTTAAAAACATAATGTGTGATTGAAGATTGCTTGTTACTGATGGCTTTGTTCTTTTCTTAAGCGTCTTTGTTATCTCAAGGAGGTAAATGTGATAAACAACAGCTCAGGTGGAAGACTGCATGGCTAACAGATATGCATCTAAATGTCTCCCACGGCTGTGCTGATCAAATTAAAGATTGTAAACCATAAGGAACAGGAATGCCCTTGACAGTCTCACTGCAGCAGGGTTCATTCTGGAAACATCACTATATATGACTGCAGAACCCATCTGAATTTATGCATGCCAATACATTTACAGTATGTGATTTTTTTTTTTTTTTTTTTTTTTTTTTTTTTTTGGATTTAGCTGCACCTCCGTTTATAGTTTTTTTTTTTTTTCAAGAAAAGAATACTTTTATTTAGCAACAATGCATTAAAATGACCAAAAGGAACAGTAAAAAAAAATTCAAATAAATGCTGTTCTTTATAACTTTGTATTCATCAAAGAATCCTGAAAAAATATCACAAAATATTCAACAAAAATATTAAGCAGCACAACTGCTCAACATTGATAACAATAAGAAATGTTTCTTGAGCACAAATCAGCATATTTGAATGATTTCTGAAGGATCATTTGAGAAAATTCTGCTTTGCATAACAGAAATAAATTAAATTTTAAAATATATTAAAATACAAAACAGTTGTTTTAAATTGTTATAATATTTCACATATATTAATAGTATTTTTACTGTTTTTTGTCCTCAAACATATTTAAAAAAAATCTCACATCTGCATTAAACAAAACAACTGAAGAACACAGTCTACTCAACACACAAAAAATACATTTTCATATTTTTTCTTTACACTTCATGTAACCATTCACAGTTGAATGTGGAAAAAGTATGTGAATCCTTTAATAACTAGTTGACCATTATGTGGCAGCAATAACCTACACTGAATATTTCTTGTAGTTATGATTTATTCTAAAATTTAGACAGAAACCCAGGCAAATCCAAAGAATTTGCATGTAGTTTTACGTAACTCATAAATCAAAAAGTGATGTTTGACCTAGATTGAACCCAGAATCATTACCTATTACCTGCAGAATCATTACCTATTTTCAATCTTTGAGGATGGGGTCTATTGATTCTCCTGGTTCATGCCTGGCTGAGTTTCTAAGCTGTAATTATTAGCCATCTTTTAGCTTTCTTTATGATTTCATTACAGGCATGAGAAACCCTTTTTGATCACTTTCACGATATCTTTTAATCCCTGCAAATTTGCTGATTACTTCTTCCTTAGTAACATGTGCCTTTCAGACAAAAAGCCAATATTAGAAAATTAAAAATGATTTAAAAGGGATGTTGTTATCGCTCCTTCACAGAGACGTTTTTATGTAACTCAATTGATGCATCACTGTTCCCATTAACTTTTGCTCCTGAGGTTGATTATAAATACTCTTTTTAATTTAGATAGAACAGAAGTCTGAATGGGTTGTGCTTTATATGTTGCTGGGTTATTCTCAGGTCATGTGACATATTAATTAATTAATTAATTCAGTCATGTTTCTCCAGTCCAGTTACTGTGTTTTGCTTTTGTATGGCAGCATAGTTCTTTCCTCTGTTTGCCAATGGCAGTTATAGAGTCATATAAAGAGGTGGAGGTCGTGTTGTATGACTAGCATGACTTGACGCAGTCCCTCTGATCTGAACAGCGCTGGCTTAATTTAGTGTGCAAACAATACTGTGTTTCCCTTTGAGGTATGAGTGTGGGGAGTGGAGACTCACACTAATGGAGCATATCAAAGTCCCCCTGAATACTCAAACGGTCTGGGCTAGTTAATGTGCACATCAAAGGCCAGTCAGTGTGCTGTCAGTTGGTCTGGGCGCACATCACAGATATTCGTGGGATAGCCAGAATTGATGTAATTGGACTTCAGCTAGAGTTGGTGAGTATTGTGCTTGAAAGGTTAATGATGTATGCAGAAGGTATTCGCATTGTCGCTCTTATACAGAATGACTTAAAAAGGGTTTGCCAATATTTGCTCAAGTTTGCTTGAAATGACATAACATTTATGTAATTAAAACAGGAAAGCTTTTCATTTTACTTCTAGAAATCTATTTTGTGACCAAATTAAAACAAAGCATATAATTAGAGTTGTTTTATCACTGTGATTATGTATTTAGTGACCTAATTTCACTCTTTTGATGAATATATTATAAAATATCTCATTCTTTTTAGTGCAAACCCCTGTGGTGGCAAATAATTTGTAATTTAGCTTTGTAATGCTTGATTTTGCTTGCACTTAACTAAATAATATCACACATACAGTAGCCTATTCTATATTTAATGTTTCATAGGTGGTAAAAATATATAATCTCAATTTTCAGTTTACCTGATTTTTTTGCCTTCTACACAAGCATACGTTATATTGGCGTGTACATTGTTGCACACTGCCAGCATGTACACCTATGTTATCTCTCTCTCTTTCTCTCTCGCTCTCTCTTTCTGTCTTCCTGTCACTGTCTTCATTAGAGGTACAGGTATTGATCTCAGCACCAGCTATCTGTCATTCCTCTGTAGATGTCCTGTTTCTCCACTCATCTTGTCTCCCTACACGGCTTTTCGTGTTGTAACAGAATCTGTCCATGTCTTTGTTTATCACCTCTCTGTCTCTCTCCTTCTCATTTCACTCCCTTCTTTCTGTCTTCATGACATGTCTCACTTCACCCTCGGCTTCTCAGTCTCACTCTCCTTAGCAATTATCACACAGGCAGCCAGTCAGGCGGACCCAGAATGTGAGAGCGGTACCTGGGTCGCACTGGTTAACGCTGAGGTGATACATGAACAAATGTAGCGGAATCGATAACTGCAAAAGGGGCAAAATTGGTGGGAACCGCTGTGCTGGTATTGAGGGAATCTTAAGTGGTGTCTGAGCTGAGGGATAATTTAAACAGGACACCTTGTTAAAGCCTGAAGTGAAGCTGCTGGGATGGTTTTACCCAATCTTATCAACGGCTCCAATGGAGGGTAGATAAAACGCAAAAGCCAGAACAGCTGATGAGGTTTTAACTAGATGTTTATAGATGTGGACTGATTAAAACCTGCCACTTTGAATATAACATTCTGGTGGTGATTTTTATGGAAATATTTGAATTATCGATATGAGAGATTGTTGAGAATGGGTGTCATTGTTTTAAAGAGTGGTGGGGATGATTATTTATGAAAAATATTTGCTTTTTGATACCTAACATAAGCTTGAAGTGGTCAAAGTAGAGCATTTTGCTGTATTTCAGTGGAATAAGGTAATATTCTGACATTTAATTGATTCTTTACTGACCTATTGTAATAAAACCTGCAATCTAATGTCTTTACTTCAATGTCTATCTAAACATATCTTCTAGTGGTGGAATGCACTTCAAAAAATGCTGGGTTAAACAACCCAGTTTGAGTCTTTTTGGCAACCCAGCACTAAGTCGAAAAGGTTTTTGACCTCAACTTTTGTTTAAATTTTTGACACTATACTGGGTTAAAATGAACCCATAATGGGTTTTAAATTAAAATCACTTTATCACACACAGAATGACTACAGTAACAGTAACAACACAGGCTACAGTAATAATGAAAAGGTGAAAATTTATTGAGAACACCTAGAAATTGACAGAAAAATATAGGCAAAGGTGCAGACAAGAATGGCAAATCAACAGTTAAAAGCTAAATGGTATTGTTTTTTAAAAGTTGAGTTGAACATTGTTGAATAAATATTGAATAATTAATGTTTAAGACCAAATTTGGCCAGATATTTTGTTTATTTTTTTTCTTCTGCCGATGGAAATATTCTCAGTATGGTCAAAGCATAAGGCCTTGAGTGCCGCTAAGAAACACACAGACTGAAATCCTGTAATAAACACTGGAAATCAAGAATGAACTGTGTATTATAGTGAATCTACTGGATTTTACCCTTTTACCCTCTCTATTTAAAATGTTTTTAATCACTCCTCTCGAATTCCTTCTTGTTCAGTTCCTGCTTACCAGTCACCGATCAAGTGATTTTGGTGTGAAAGAAGACACTCACACAAAACACTACAGTTTTAAAAGAACATGCTCTTTGCTACAGCCAGTTGTAAAGTTCTTTCTCCTCTCTGCTTCTATTAGTTTTCTTGTATTTTCCAATCAATGATGCACCACAAACACAAGATACAAGTGCTATCAGCACTCAGAGAATCATTGGAAGTTGCGTGATGTGTGCTTTCTTTCACACACATTCCTAACCCAGCACCATTGGGTTTATCAACAGCCAGTTCATATCTAATTTACGAGGTAGCTAATTTGTATGAATTCGTACGACCTCACTTGTACGATTTCTGTGACTGTTAAGTTTAGGGGCGGGGTTAGGTGTGGTCCTTCGTACAAATTCTTACGAATTTGCCACCTCGTAAAATATGAAAATTTTTTCACAAATTGTATGAAGTCATACAAATTCGTATAAACTAGCCACCTTGTCAAATATGTATGAATTGCCATGAGATTGGGTTGGGTTTACTGATTATGAACAATTATCAACCCAAATTCTTTGCCCATTGCAGCTTCTTTACCCAACAGTCTCAACCCAGCATTTGTTTTGAAAAAAATAACCCAGTGTGTAAAGTGTGAAAACTGACACTCATTTTTGTTTTGTAATAGCTTTTTTAAAATAGCTTAAGCTCTCAACATTTGCCAATTTTTCAGTTTTTTTTTTTTTTTTTAAGTTTAATTGTTGAAAGTAAGATGTGCAAAGAACAACAGACCACTACACAACTTGTTTTGTCAGTTTTTATAATATTTGGCTTCAGTTCACAATAAAACTGAATAAAATAGGTTGCAAAGTAACGGGCTGATTAAGGATGATTAATGCAAGAAGAAATTTGGCAAATAAATGCAAACGATTGCAACATTTCTTAAACACACAACAATGAAATAAAATAAATACATAATATTATATTTTAACATTGGTATAATGGTTACACTAGCAAAGGCTGTTAAGCTGATCAGCTCAGTGGAAGTATATGCTCACTTATAAGTCAGAATTGTAAACAGTAACACATTGCTATGACAAATGTCCAAAAATCATTCAAACATCATTATCAATAACACACTGAGTTGCAAGTGTTTGACTAGTGATAATGTTTTTGCTATGCAAATGTGTTACCAACCATTTCATGAAGTAGTGAAAAAGTGCAGGATTTTTTTATTATGGGAGTGATATAAGAATATGTTATGAAAACTTTAGTACGTCAGGTGCCTCCAATAGCGAATGTATGCAGTATGTGGAATTATTCCGCTTGTTTAGCATTGGGAATAGAGCAGCGCTCACAAACATAAACACTGGGCTCCGAGAGGCGGATCTGGCTGTCAGGATACAGTGACAGGTATTTACAGGATGTGTACTAATAACATCATCATGTCTGTTTGCTGCAGAATGGGGTGTAGCAGTACTTCAAAAGCTGGTGGACTTTCCTAGGAATTGTTCCAACAGACTCTTTTTCAAAGCCAGGAAAGCTGACAGGCTCGGAGAGAATATACAACACCGCCTGGCTCTGTCTGTGTGTGTGTGTGGGTGTGTATGCGCATGGTTGGCGTAAACTTCACACACACACACACACACACACACACACACCTGCTGTGTGCAAGGCCTCTGAGGTTGTTAACAAAAATCAGCAGCTTTAGGAAAATGCGCCAGTAATGTATTGAATGCACACAAATGTTTAGCATTTTGTATAAACATTAAAAGATGGATTTAATCCAAAATCCTGTCATTTCCAGATCGTTCCAAACATGTATAACACAGAGAAAAAATTGAAGAATTATAGTTGGTGCTTGTTCCAAACAATCAAAAAGGATGGAAGAGTGCTCCATATGACTCGTGCACTATGTATTCCAAATCTTTTGAAGCCACCTGATAGCTTTGAGTGAGGAACAGACTTTCATGAGAGGTTATGAGAGACATATCAATATCTGATTTGTGAATGAATCTTTGAGTCAGATCTTTGTAATGAATAAGTTGATCCGATTCACAAATCAGACTGATCTCCACATTGGAGTGGAGGATTATTACTAAATTATGACTAGTCTGTTCCTCATACAAACTTATCATAGTATGGTGTCTAATGGTCACCAGTTCTTATATACTGACCGATATTTGGCATTTTTTTTATTATTGACATTGGCAGATAAGTTTTTCTGTCTAATGAATTATAATGTATTACTGGTAAAACAAAACAAAACAAAAAACAAAACAAATTAAAATCAGATGGGAGGAAAAATTATTTTATAGGTATATTTTTCAAGTTCAAATAATTTTTTTCTTGTTAATTTAGTTAATTTAGTAAAAAAAAAAAAAAGCAGCCAGTACAATTTTTAAAAATATTTCTCATGTTACACTGAAGAAATAAAGTCTAAAAGGTTTGGAACAACATGATGGTGAGTAAATTATGTCAGAATTTAATTTATTTTTCTTTTGGTGTTGTCACTGTTTCTCAGCCCAGTTTGAATGCCCTGAGTTTACTGTTTGCTTGCTATAGTGATGCAAATTTATGATGCTGTTTGTAATTTATAACACTTGTGGCTAAAGTTGCCAAGTAACACCAGCTGTGTGTTGGTAACTTAGGTTACACAGGGCTCTTTATGGGTTTTTGGCAGAATTGAAACAACTGAATTACTTGATCTGATCTTAAGGTCTAGATGGTATAACAGAACCAGTGCACAACTATAACTTGAACATTTGGATTTACAATTTCCATTTACATGCAGTAAACTACAAGGCAGATATTGAGATTTTAGCATGAGAGAAATTCGCACTGTAAATGTCACACACCTTTCAGATTATCCTCACTGTGCAGATTTAGCACAGTTGTTGAATCAGATTTGCTCAGAATATGTAAAATAGGTAGGTTTTTCTGTCATGGGGTGCTTGTGGTTTGTGTTGTGATGAAAATGCAGTGTGCTTATGACTCAGTGATGTGTCATCCATTCACAGCACAGCTCTTCTGTTCTCAGCGCTCAAGCACTGTAAAATGATTGGACAGTGCACGAGTGCATTAAACAGACATAAGCCAGTGTTTGGAAACTCATTAATGTGACCCTTTAGTCATTCAGAGAGAGTCATACACTCCCACGTGCAAACTCTCACTATTCACTCTTCATTCAGCACTTACATACAAAACTCTAACTCTGTCCGTCTTCTGTTGTATCTCGCACAACAACCACCACCAAACACACACACACACACACACACACACACACACACACACACACACACGCACACATCTGGTTTGCTATCCTTGTGGGGACTCTCCATAGGCGTAATGGTTTTTCTACTGTACAGACCGTATTTTCTATCGCCCTACACCAACCTTACACCTAAACCTACTCCTTACAGGAAACTTTTTGCATTTTTAGATTTTCAAAAA